>JZKD02S1581463.1:93516-113672 GCA_000966675.3 Picea glauca | reverse complement strand
GCTATTGTAATGTATAAATAGAGGTCTAAAGGGACTGGGTTGGGTCAGTTTCAAGTTGGTTTATGATTGTTGTTGTTATGATTTGAGAGATTATTGTTGTGTGAGAGAGAAATGCTAAGTGTGAGAGAGCCTTCTATATTGTAATATATTCAGCTGGGTGCGAAGATCAACCCTACATCTGGGTGCGCAAGGAGGGGAGAGATAGAGATAAGAAGAAAGGAGATCTGCTAGCTAAGAGAGCATAAAAGAACTGTATGCTTCATCTTAATACATTATAAAGCACAATTTTGTGGACGTAGCCCTAGAGAGAGGGTGAACCACATATATTTTGTGTTATGTGTGATTTATGCTTTGTTCTTGTCATATGATACATTGTTATTGCATTAATGTGGTAGATCTAATAAGATGTTTGGAATAGATCCACGCTGATAAGTGATATATGCATGTTGTATTGTTCTAGTGTTGGATCCACTTGATCGTTCCCTTGGTTGTAGACATCTTTGTCCTACAACCCCCCCATAGCTTCTTCAGGTGAGATTGCATCTGCTTCGTAGGTGTAGCCGAAAGGGCCAATAGTTAGGGCTTGTTGGTGCGTTGTTGTCGCATTGAACCTTGGGTCTGCCCCTGTGCCAACAAATGGTTCTGTTGCAGGGAAACGAATCTTCTTGAGGGAATGTCAAGTTGGTTCCCATCAAAGACAGAGATTCATAAGTGGATAGAGGATCAAGAGAAGGACTTTGCTGAAGCCAAAAACAAGAACCCTAATCTTAGTATAGAGGATTGGTTGGAGAGATATATCTTTACTGATATACATGAGATTTTCTTCGGAGGAATCCATCAAGAGCTATATGAGTGGTTAGCTAGGTTATCAGATACCCAGTTTGAGATCAGATATAGACCTCCTGTGGTTTGGATGTTGACATTGATCAAGAAGGTCAAGAGAGTTGAAAACGCCATGTCAAGAGCAATAGATCGTTGGTTTGATAACACCATTGGAGGGTAGATCACTAAGTTTGTTGTTGATAGAGTAGAGTCATATAGCCAAGCCGAGAGATATTTCTTGAAGGGACCCAGAGGAAAATTTTTACACTTTTTGAAGTTGAGGATCAAGATGCCATTGCATGAGAAGAACATCTTGAAGATACAATAGATTAATCATATTTGAAAAAGCTAATGTTCAAAAATTTGGACAACGACAATGACACAGAAACTGGACATACGTGCAGTGGAAAAGCGTTTAGAGAAGTTCATCTTGAAAAATTATTCAAGAAAAACTACGGGGAAGAGGGATTCTATAGTGGAGAAGAGGCAGATCTAACAGATGAGGAGCATTCGGTACCTACTGGGACAGAGGAAGGGAAAGATGAAGAGCTTCGTTGGGATGAGCTAGAGACGTCAGGAACTGCGCAAACCATTGAAGTAAGTACTATTGTCCCTCCCGTTGATTCAACAACACTAAGAAATCAAAATAGTCAGAGTCACTAGAGTCCTCAAAGTACTATTACTAGCAGTTCAACATATACTCAGACAGGAAACCTAGGCAACTCTATGGTAGATGAGATGAGACTCCCTATATTTAGGGGAGATGGGTCTGAAGACCCTGATCAACAATGGTTCCTATGTGAATCTGTATGGAATATTAAGAATGTCACCGACGAGGCTGTTAAAAGAACGTAGTTTAGCACTACCCTAAGGGACTGCGCACTGAGTTGGTACATGAATCTTGTCCAAGGACTTGTACAACCTAAGCCGTTGAATGAGATCAAGAATGCATTGATTGCAGAGTTCAAGAAACCCAAATCAGAATCATAATGTATTACAAAGATGAAAGAGATCAAGAAGAAGGTAGTTGAACCTGTTTGTGAATTCGATCAAAGATTCAAGACCTTAACAAGCCGATTGACTTTTTAGATCCCAAATGAACAGAACAAAGAATGGTTTATCGCTTCTCTCTTACCAGACATCAGAGTTCCTCCGATGCAACAGAAGATTTCTTCGCAGGCTAAGGTGCTGGAGATCTCCATGAAGATAGAATCAACCCCTATGGGAGAATCCATCTCAGGTATGAGTCAAATCTTGAGTCAGCTAACTAGTTTGTCTCTACAGGTCGAAGATATGAAAAAAGATAAGGGAAAATATAAAAGAGAAGACATCTGGTGTGTTAGATACAGATCAAAAGGCCATGACAAGGAACATTGTCCCTTATTTAATGAATACTTGGCCTCTGGAGTTCCGAGCCCTTTGAATCAAGTCACCTTACCCTGGTGCGATGTATGCCGAAATAGACATCACCTTGGTGAATGCTATTACATGAAAAAGTATGTTCAGACTCCTACAGACTTGTATTGCACATTTTGTAAGTCTGTGGGACATGATGATAGAGATTATAGGGCTTAGGATCTCATGCATGAAAGGTCAAGAGACGTATACAAAATTCAAGGTGAAGTACAACAAGAAGGAAACACTACGCAGCATAACTCCCCTGGGAGAGGAAAATTCAATCCTCGTGGTGGATTCATAGGAAAAGGACGAGAAAGAGGTATGGGTCGAGGCCGAGGACAGATAATATTTTATAACTGTGCACAACCAAGACACCTAGCAAGGGACTATCAGAACCCTTGTACCACTTGCAACTATTGCAACTCCTTTGAGCATGTTATCGAGAAATGTTCAGCATTGCTGGCTAAGCTTCAAGAAATATGAGGACCTTAGCAGAACCTGCAAGTACAACTGATATACGATGAACCTCGTGGAGAAGACCCCAGATTCGTTGTTATCACTAGAGGAGGCACTGTTACAGGAGAAGATAGAATGATCCAAGGAAAGACCTCAGAAGAATCGGGAATCAGGAAAGCTACAGAGAATACCCAAAAATTTGATGCAAAGAAAGAAAGACAAATATTTGAGGAGGTAATAAAAGAGTTCAAAGAAGATCAAGGCTCTTCATCAAAGACACAGCTCGAAGTAAGGGAATATGGAATTCCCTAGGCATTTGATCAATATGCTTCGCCAAGATAAGGAAAAGAGATAAGCAATCTCATGGAATTTCTATATACTTATATTAAGTTGATTTAGGATGAGAGCGTTGTACAAGAGCTACAAAGTTTAATTAGACAATATGAACTAGGAAATATAGACCACTTACTGAATAGGTAAGTACACCAAATCTCCAAGAAGAGAAGAACAAATAAGGAATTACACTTGAATGCTCAAATAGGAGAATATGATATAGACTATGTGGTCCTCGACTTAGGGTTGGAGGTCAATGTCACGACGAAGCAAACTTGGGCACTAATGGGAAAACCAAAGTTGATCTATTCCCCTATCAGACTCAGAATGGATAATCAACAAGCTCTCATCCCCTTTGGACAATTGCAACATGTTCCTTTGGACATCGACGAAGTAAGAACGTTCGCATATTTTGAGGTAATTGAGATAGTTGATGACAATTGTCCTTACCTTGCGCTATTAGGAATTGAATAGGCTTTCAATAAATCCATTGTGGTTGATTTAAAGAAAAGATGTATGACCTTTGAAAGAGATGGACTTAGGGTCATTGCACCTTTATATCCAGATGAAGGTCAGGGATACACAAAACCTATCAGAGAAGAAGACCACGCATATGAACTGGAAAACATATACAAATTAACGGTCAGACAACAATATTACATTAATCCTACGACCGATGGAAACCTAAGATGACAAAGTGATAACGCATGTTGATCAGACTCAGAGGAAGCACTGGAGAACTGGCAGAATAAGATGTACAAAGTATCTACAAGAATATGTGCTAGATTAACCAGAGAAGTTCGCTGGATCAACACAACAGTAAGTAACTTAACCACCTTTGATGGTCTAAATCCTTTAGAAACCTTCTTGTCGGACTTTGAAGAAAGTGTACCAATATGAAACAAATATTGTTGGAGATGGATGAGGCCCTGAAAGAAACCCCAGCAAGATGGTGGGGGACACACAAAAACAACATTGTAGACTGGGTACAATGTCATACCTTGATGACAGTGTGATTTTCAGCACAAGTAGAAGGCTGCGAAGTTCGATACACAGGTCGAAGATACCCAAAGAACCATGTGAAAAGTTGTGAAGAAGCCTGGAGAAACATTCCTCAAGAGCAACAGGTGCACAAATTCATTAACACGTTGGACACAACACCTATCAACTGGTACCTTCAAGTAGAGATGCACCTCATCACTATAGACTAGGAAGGTATGACTCAGAATTTTGTAACCACCTTCTTATTTGAAAGTCAATATCCTTCAGTAGATCAAGAATTGTATATTGTAAGATGAAAAGTATTTGAGGAGGCATCTAACCTCCCTTTGGAGCAAGAAGAGGATGAATGGACTACGCCTCTCCAGAAACTTCAAGGCTATTACAACATCAATGATGATGAAGACGATGATCCAAGGAAGGTGAACATCACCGAAACAGAAGGCCAAAGAGATGTATAAGGACCAAGAGTTGAGTTACCATTCATTGGACACCCAATCAATATTAAAAAGGTCAATATTGGAACATAATATACACTGAAGATTGCAAACGTTGGAGATTATTGGGATGTCGCCACCATTGAAAAGATTACAGAGTTACTACATGAATATCAAGACTTGTTTCCAACCAATTTCACTGACACGAAGGGAATTAAAGGGCCTATTGGAGAGATGAGGATCACTTTGAAACCAAAAACAAGACCAGTAAAATAGAGACCCTACAGATTGAACCCTAAATAGAAAGAGAAAGTAAAGATTGAGCTCGACAAAATGCTAGAAGTTGGGATTATAGAACCTGTGGAAGAGTCAGAGTGGATTAGCCCTATGGTGGTGAAATACAAGAAGATGGGAGAGATCAAGATCTGCGTTGATCTCAGGAAGTTGAATGATGCATGTTTGCATGACCCCTTCCCTAGGCCATTCAATGATGAAGTGTTAGATAATGTGGGAGGCCAGGAAGTATATTCTTTTACAGACGAATTTTCAGGATACCATCAGATTCTGATTACCAAGGAAGATCGCCATAAGACCACATTTGCAACAGAATGGGGGTCCTATCAATATACAGTGATGCCAGTTGGATTGAATAATTCCCCAACCATATTTTCCAGGGTGGTATTCGAAGCATTCAAGGAGTTTTTGCATAAATTTCTAGAAACAGACTTTGATGATTGGACTTTTTTTAGTTTATTGAAAAATCATATTGAATGTCTAAGGAAAATGTTGGATAATGTAGGCAGTGTCAAATTTCCCTGAATCTAAAGAAATGCATCTTCTTCTCACCATTTGGAGTGTTGTTAGGTCATATTGTATGCAAGCAGGGATTGCTGGTCAATCCATCTAAAATTTCCATTATAGTTGATCTACCCCCTCCTACTTCGTTCAAACAACTACACACTGCGCTGGGACATACAGGGTATTACAGGAAGTTTATTAAAGGATATGCCCAGATTGCAACACCCATGGAGAAGATTTTGAAGAAAAGCTGTCAGTTTAGTTGGACAGAAGAGTGCCAATAGAGCTTCGACACACTGAAACAGAAAATGGTTATTGCGCCTATTCTGGTTTTTCCAGATTGGAGCAAGGAGTTTCATGTGCATGTCGATGCGTATTCTATTTCCTTGGGAGAATTGTTATCACAACCTAGAGAAGGAGATATTGACCATATGTTAGCCTTTGCGAGTAGGAAGCTATCAACTGCTGAGATCAATTACACCACCACTGAGCGAGAAGGGTTATCCATGGTGTACGCACTGCAGAAGTTTCGCCACTACTTGTTGGGAGGGCACTTTACAATGTTTACTGATCACTCCGCACTGAAATACCTAGTCAACAAGCCAGTTTTAGGGGGGAGAATATGCATATGGCTTCTGCTATTTCAAGAATATTACTTTGAGATCATAGTTAAGCCAGGAAGAATGAACAAAGGTCCTGACCACTTGTCGATATTGGAACATGGAGCAGAGCCCACTAGCTTGGAGGATGCATTGTTGGATGCAGAACTATTGGCCATTAGAAAGATTGATGACCACTTCATAGAGATAGTCCAGTTCCTGTCAACAGGAATGGCACCTAATGAGTGTACAATTCCTCAAAAGAAACAACTAGTAGTGCATGTTGCAAAATTTTCACTAATAGCTGCACAACTATATAAGATGGGACCTGATGAGATATTGAGAAGATGTGTTATGGAGGCAGAGCAACCGTTGATCCTCATAGAATCTCATGAAGGCATCACAGGAGGACACTACGCATGAAAATAAACTGCGCAAAAGGTTCTTAGAGCTAGCCTTTGGTGGCCTAATTTACATAGGGATGCTAAAGATTATTCCAGATCCTGCGATGTATGCCAAAGAGTTGGGAAACTATCCAGAAGAGATGAAATGTCATTAGCACCACAACTGACCCTACAAGCATTTGATAAATGGGCCATTGAATTCGTAGGACCTATAAACCCACCAGGAAAGCGCACAGGAGCAAGGTACATAATTACAACAACAAAGTACTTGACCAGATGGGCCGAAGCAAGAGAAGTTAAGGACTGTAGTGCAACTACAACTGCGCACTTCATATTTGATGACATCATAACTACGTTTGGATGCCCAAAGATCCTTATGAGTGATCAAGGCACACATTTTATAAATAAAACAATTGAAGCCTTGAATGAGGAATTTGTAGTCCATCATCAGAAGAGCATGCCTTACCATCCACAAGCAAATGGGAAAGTGAAAGAATTCAATAATATATTGGAGACAATGCTGACGAAGATTTGTAGTGTAAACAGGGATGATTGGGATTTAAGAGTACCAGCAGTACTATGGGCCTATAGAACCACTTGTAAGAATCTAACAATGCAGACCCCTTTTAAGTTGGTGTATGGTCTCGAAGTCATTGTCCTAATGGAATTCTTGGTACTAAGCTTAATAATTGTTGCCTTTACATATATGGATGACACTGTGGTGCAAAGTCACGACCCTCGTGGTCCAACCCACTTTCACCAGGACCTTCTTCGTCTCAGGCCCGAAGAGTTGTATCACTCTTCAATCCCGTATCGGGAACTTCGTTACCCACAGGACACTCTGTTGATTCCCCGGCAGTTGTCTCGAGAAATCGGGTTTCGCGATATCGTGAACCCTGTGTGCACGTTCTCGTGCTACTCAAAACTCCGAACCCTGAACTCCGATGGGTCAAATGTCAACGCTCCTTCCTTATCGTGGATTTCCCTATCGGGAAATCGCTAACCGCGATGTCAACAACTTGAACTTACAATCCCCGATGCCCGATGTGCCGATCTCCGATGCATGTATGGACTTGGACCTTCCGCCTTCGGGACCTTCCTTCCTTCGTACTCCGGTACAGCTCCACCTGTACTCCACTAAAACCTTGTGGCCCCACTCAGCCATGTCACTTCTTCTCTCATGCAATCGAGAATCGCAGGATCGCGATTTCACCGGTCGCAATTCCTTGCAATGAGAATTGTCGAATGCCGAATCCCGACCCCTCGGGATCTTGTGCCACCTGTCACCGTCAAAATCAACGGTTCCAACAACTTCGGGAAATCGCGGATCGCGATTTCAACGAGTATGAAACTTTCACTTCCGTGAATCCCGAATCGCCGAACGCCGATGGGATTTGGTCCTCCCCTCCTGTGCCTAAAGAATAAACCTCGCGCAGTTCTCCAAGATCCAATGGTCAACGGGATTTCGCGAATCCCTCCCGCGGATCCTGGCCGCCTATTCTCCTCCTCAGGGATTTATCTGCTCCGAAGCTCCCTCCTGTTCGATCCTCTCCTGGGTCTGTTCCCACAGCATGCATGGAAGGAACTATCCCTTCCGAGCTTGTAAACTCTGACTCCCTCAGATATTTCACCCACGATTTTCTCAACAGACCTCCAACAGCTCTCAACGTGCTGGATCCTTCAAATTCCGTGCACTCACCAGCAACAGAAATCTTCCACTCTCTTAAGCTCAGAATCGCCACTGAGACTTCACATCTAGCCTGCACTTCTCCTGCACAGCTCTAATAACCCAATTCAACTTCTGGGTAGATGAGAGTAAGAGTTTAACTGTCTAGCCTCATCAACGCACTCTGTGCGGATGAATTCCACTGCACTCTATGCAAGAATCTCCTGGCTCAGACAGAGAAACAATTGAAAATCATTCTCCTCTCTTTCAAACTTCAATTAATCCTCTGAAATCACATGCAAAGTATATTTAAAGCAATTGCATACCAAGAAAACAAACATTCACAAACACATAAGCAACATACACAGAGAAAACAACACCAATCATGAAATTGAATCAAAAGCTCTCTCTATTAATCCAATCTGTACATGAGGGCTCTCCACAAGTTCTCTGCTTGCTCTTCTCTTCTTGCTCCTGAATGAATGAATTATGAATAATAATACAATGTACAAAGGAGGGTGTCTATATTCTGTTTTCCCTCTCGAAATCTACAACTATCAACTCTACAATCAATTCCTATCTAACAGCATTAAATCTTTATTAAATGCTTCAGCTACCTAAGGACGTGAGCTTATCCGCTCAAGGTCCATTTACATTACAAGTGCGCTTCTTTATGAATGCCTTCATTTAAAGGGCGGCGCAACAAACTTCCCAGGAATTCAAAATTTGTAGGTGCTATCCAGCTGTCTTTTCTGCTCCACGCACTAGCTCGCTTGATGTGTTGTGGATGATCCTGCATCATACTCCTCGGCTCAAAATTTTCATGGGCTCCTGTCCATGAGATCCCGCACAGTCTGTCCATGCTTCTGGATAACTGCTTCTGTCTCCCAGCTGGCATCCTCCACTGGGTGATTCTTCCATTTCACCAGGTATTCAAAATACTGCTTTCTTCTGGTCTTCTTTCCCGCTCGTTTGTCCAGTATGCACTCCATCTGCGGCTTCTGTGAAACTAGAAATTGCTTCTACCACTAGATCACTGGATCTTCTGCTCCTCCAACCCTGTATGGATATAAATCCGAAATATTAAAAATCGGAGATATCCCGATGCCCTCTGGCAACTCGATTTCATATGCATTCTCTCCGAATTTCTTCAGGACTCTACATGGCCCGATTTTCTTCATCTTGAGTTTATTATATGTTCCCCTTGGGAACCTTTCCTTCCTCAAGTGCGCCATAACCATGTCCCCAACTTCAAACTGAAGTTGCCTCTTTTGTTGATCGGCTCTGCGCTTATACTCTTGATTGGAATTCTGCAGTCGCTGCTTCACTTCCGCGTGAAGTTCCTCCATCGCTTCAGCGCTCGCGCTGCTAGTTTCAGCCTGTTCTGACTCCCTGAGTTCAGAAACTCCCCTCGGTGGTGTCCCATATAAAATCTGGAACGGACTCTTCCCTGTACTCCGATTCACAGAATCATTGTACGCAAATTATGCCTATGGAAATATCTAGTCCCAACTGCTGTGGTGCTCTGTCACCAAGCTCCTCAGTAAATCCCCCAGACTCCTGCTGACAACCTCTATTTTCCCATTCGTCTACGGGTGGTAAGCTGAACTAAATGCCAAATTAGTTCCTAGCTTCTTCCATAGTGTCCTCCAAAAATGACCTATGAATTTTGTATCCCTATCCGAGACTATGCTTCTCGACAATCCATGCAATCTCACAATTTCTTTGAAAAACAAGTTGGCGATGTGCGTCGCATCACTGGTCTTTTGACACGATATGAAATGTGCCATCTTCGAAAACCTTTCTACCACCACAAGGATGGAATTAACTCCTCTCTGCGTCCTCGGCAAACCCAAAACAAAATCCATGCTAATTGCCTCCCATGGTCTCTTGGGTATGGGCAATGGCTGATATAACCCAGCATTCTGCTTTCGGCCCTTTGAATGTTGACATATCCGACACCTGTCAAAAAACCTCTTTACATCTGCTCACATGCCTGGCCAAAAATACGATTCGCTCAGCTTTGCGAATGTTTTGTCATGTCCAAAATGACCTGCTAATCCTCCACTGTGCTTCTCCTTCACCAAATTCTCCCTCATGGAGCAATTCAGAATGCACAGTTGATTGCTTCTGAACAGCAATCCATCCTGGATCATAAAATCTATCCATGGGCTCCGATCCCTGAGAACTGGATTCTCAGCTGCTTCATAAGCTTCTCCGAAGTCTGCATCTCCTGCATACATGTCTTTCAGATTTTCAAAACCTAATGTCTTGACCCTGAATTCTTGCAACAACAAACATTTCCTGCTCAAAGCATCAGCCACTTTGTTAGCAGTTCCTGAAATGTGTTTGATTACAAACGTGAAATTTTGCATGTACTCTACCCATTTTGCATGCTTCTAGTTCAACTTGTCATGTTGACTTACAAATTGCAATGCATGATTGTCGCTATACAAAACGAACTCCTTGGGTATCAAGTAATGCCTCCACTTCTTTAATGCATGTATGATGGAATAGAACTCTTTATCATATGTGGAGTATTTCAGCTTTGCGTCATCCAGCTTCTCGCTGAAATATGAGACAGGTCTGTCATCTTGACTCAAGACCCCTCCTACAGCATATCCACTTGCGTCACACTTCACTTGGAATGTTTTCTGGAAATTTGGCAACACCAACATCGGTTGCTCTGTTATCTTCTGCTTCAACAGATTGAAGCTCCTCTCAGCCTCTGTTGTCTAATGAAAAACTTTATGCCGCTTCTTCACTGTGTCCATCATTGCTGCACTAATTCCACTGAAATTCCGTATGAAATTTCTGTAGAAACTAGCCAACCCATGAAAGATCCTTACCTCGAAGACATTCCTCGGCGATGGCCAATTCCTGATCACTTCTACCTTTTCAGGATCCATCTTCAATTCATTCGCTGAGATTACAAAACCCAAATAAATGAGTCCTGTCTGCATGAAGGAACACTTCTTCATATTGACCAACAGCTTCTCCTACTGCAGTCTTCTCATCACAATAGCCAAATGCTTCAAGTGCTCAGCCTTCGTCTTACTGAAGATCAGTATGTCCTCCAGATATACGACAACAAATTTCCCGATGAATTCCCGCAGGGCTTCATTCATTAGTCTCATGAATGTGCTCGGCGCATTTGTCAAGCCAAACGGCATGAACAACCATTCGTACAAACCCTCGTTTGTCTTGAATGTTGTTTTCCATTCATCTCCCTCTCTCATGCGAATCTGATGGTATCCGCTTTTAAGATCAATCTTCGAAAAATAATTTTCCCCACTCAGGCAATCCATCAGATCATCCATTCTCGACAGTGGAAATATGTACCTGATGGTGATTTTGTTTATCGCCCTGGAGTCTGTACACATTCTCCAGCCTCCATCCTTCTTCGGACTTAGTACTGTCGGAAAAACACATGAACTGAGACTCTCTCTCACCAGTCCTTTATCCAGCAAATCCTGCACTTTCCTTTTGACCTCCTCATTCTCCTGCGGCGTCAACCTATACGCGGCCTTATTTGGTAAACTTTCTCCAGGTATGAGGTCAATGTGATGACTCACACTCCGCATCGGTGGAAACCAATGAGGTAGTTCATCCACGATGATATCAGCGAACTCTGCCAACAGTTCTTGAATCTCGTCTGGTAATTCATCCACTCTTGTGCCAGTCAGGACAATCCTTGGCTTCCTGACAACAAAGAATTGTGGATCTTCGTTCTTCTCCATCTCTGTGAGAAGCTCCTTCCCACTCATGAGAAGTATTGTGCTGGTTACTTCCGGCTTCACTTCCTTATCCTTTATCGAAAGAAATCTGTGTGTTCTCCCATCCTTCTCCAAAGTGTATGTGTTCATTCTCCCATCATGAACAACATTTCTATCATACTGCCATGGTCTTCCCAATAATACATGACAGACATCCATGGGAATGACATCACACAGGATCTTATCCTTATATTCATGCATTTTAAATTCAACCAAGCATTGTTTCGTAACACATACCTGGTGTCCTTTCTGTAGCCACGAAACTTTGTATGGAATTAGGTGATCTGTCATCTCCAGTGCTAGCTTTTCCACCATCTCAGTTGAAACGAGATTATCGGTGCTTCCGTTGTCCACTATGACCTTGCATTTCCATCCCTTGGTATTGCAAGTCGTTCTAAACAGTCTGGTTCTCTGAGCTGTATCTTCCACCTCTTTCTCAGGTGTCAAGAGAACCTTGTGTACCGTCAGTGACTTCCCACTTCCAGTGTCTTCATCCTCAGCATCACGCCTCTGCGCCTTGGTGATGTGAGCTTCTCCTCTGCCCATCTTCCTATCTGGACAGTCAACGGCTTTATGTCCATCCTTTCCACATGTAAAACATGTGATGACTCCTCCTCTGCCTCGTCCTCTACCTCTGGTACGAGGAAGAGTGTTTGCGTCAGCATATCTGCCACCCTACTCGGTATGTTGCCTCCTCGGCTCAACATATTGCTACCCTTGTGAGGTTCCGCCTCTCTCAATATGACCCTGAGGCTTTCTCCATTCCTCCTTGGGCTTCTGTGTTCATTCTTGGGCAACCACTTTGCCTCTGGGCTGACTCCTGCCTCGCCCTCACTGACCTTACTTGCGGCTCAGCTTCTCCTCGGCTTTCAGAGCCAATTGGTAAGCATCTTCCACCGTCCTGATGGTTAGCATGCTTAACTCGTTCTGAATGTCATACCTCAGACCATTCAGATATCTTTCCACCTTCTCGTCATCACTCTCCCGATGACCAGCTCTGATATTGAGTCTGTAAAATTCCTCAGTGTACTCCTTCACCGTCATCAACTTCTGTCTCAGGTTCTGCATCCGCCTGAACAGAGTGATCTGGTAATCTCTGGGGATGAACTTCACTTTCATCTTAGAGATCATCCTGTCCCAGCTCTTGATTTTTTGTTTACCTTTGCAGCGTCTATCAGCCTGCAACTCATCCACCAACTCATCCCAGTGACAACATGCCTTACCTTCTTGTCCTCTTCAATGTCTTCGTAATAGAAGTAGGTGTCGAGTGCCCGGATCCAATCCAGCAACTCTTCTGCATCTAGAATTCCCTCATAGACGGGAATGTCCATCTTTGTCTTTGAGCTCATTCTGGAGATGGCTCTAATCAACCTTTCGGTTGAGGCATCCTCTACTGAGACCTCTTCTGCATCGTGTCTAGCTTCCTCTTCAACTTCAGAATCGTTGAACTCTCCAGCGCCGACTCTGCGTCTCTGCGCTGTCTCCATCTCCTCAAGCCTTGCTCGGAGATCTCTCATTTGGCGCTCCATCTCTGGGTTTCCTGCTGGCCTTCCTCTTCTTTGGGCATCCCTGTCTTCTCGATCAGGGGACTGCCTTTCTCTCCTGGGCGGCATTATGTCTCCTCTTCTTCTCTGCTACAGAAACAAAGAATTCCTGGCTCTGATACCACTTGGTGCAAAGTCACGACCCTCATGGTCCAACCCGCTTTCACCAGGACCTTCTTCGTCTCAGGCTCGAAGAGTTGTATCACTCTTCAATCCCGTATCGAGAACTTCGTTATCCACAGGACACTCTGTTGATTCCCCGACAGTTGTCTCGAGAAATCGGGTTTCGTGATATCGCGAACCCTGTGTGCACGTTCTCGTGCTACTCAAAACTCCAAACCCCGAACTCCGATGGGTCAAAGGTCAACGCTCCTTCCTTATCGGAGATTTCCCTATCGGGAAATCGCTATACACGATGTCAACAACTTGAACTTACAATCCCCGATGCCCGATGTGTTGATCTCCGACGCATGTATGGACTTGGGCCTTCCACCTTCGGGACCTTCCTTCCTTCGTACTCTGGTACAACTCCACCTGTACTCCACTAAAACCTTGTGGCCCCACTCAGCCATGTCACTTCTTCTCTCGTGCAATCGGGAATCGCAGGATCGCGATTTCACCGGTCGCAATTCCTTGCAATGAGAATTGTCGAATGTCAAATCCCGACCCCTCGGGATCTTGTGCCACCTGTCACCATCAAAATCAATGGTTCCAACGACTTTGGGAAATCGTGGATCGCAATTTCGATGAGTATGAGACTTTCACTTCCGTGAACCCTGAATCACCCAACATCGATGGGCTTTGGTCCTCCCCTCCTGCGCCTAAAGAATAAACCTCGCACAGTTCTCCAAGATCCAATGGTCAACGGGATTTCGCGAATCCCTCCCGCGGATCCTGGCCGCCTGTTCTTCTCCTCAGGGATTTCTCTGCTCCGAAGCTCCGTCCTATTCGAGCCTCTCTTGGGTTTGTTCCCACAGCATGCACGAAAGGAACTATCCCTTCTGATCTTGTAAACTCTGACTCCCTCAGATATTTCACCCATGATTTTCTCAACAGACCTCCAATAGCTCTCAACGTGTTGGATCCTTCAGATTCCGTGCACTCACCTGCAATAGAAATCTTCCACTCTCTTAAGCTCAGAATCGCCACTGAGACTTCACATCTAGCCTGCACTTCTCCTGCACAGCTCTAATAACCCAATTCAACTTCTGGGTAGATGAGAGTAAGAGTTTAACTGTCTAGCCTCATCAACGCACTCTGTGTGGATGAATTCCACTGCACTCTATGCAGGAATCTCCTGACTCAGACAGAGAAACAATTGAAACTCATTCTCCTCTCTTTCAAACTTCAATTAATGCTCTGAAATCACATGCAAAGTATATTCAAAGCAATTTCATACCAAGAAAACAAACATTCACAAACACATAAGAAACATACACAGAGAAAACAACACCAATCATGAAATTGAATCAAAATCTCTCTCTATTAATCCAATCTGTACATGAGGGCTCTCCACAAGTTCTCTGCTTGCTCTTCTCTTCCTTCTCCTGAATGAATGAATTCTGAATAATAATACAATGTACAAAGGAGGGTGTCTATATTCCGTTTGCCCTCTCGAAATCTACAACTATCAAATCTACAATAAATTCCTATCTAACAGCATTAAATATTTATTAAATGCTTCAACTACCTAAGGATGTGAGCTTATCTGCTCAAGGTCCATTTACATTACAAGTGCGCTTCTTTATGAATGCCTTCATTTAAAGGGCGACACAACAAACTTCCCAGGAATTCAAAATTTGTAGGCGTTGTCCAGTTGTCTTTTCTGCTCCATGCGCTGGCTCGCTTGATGTGTTGTGGATGCTCCTGCATCACACTGACACTGTTTAAGAGAGGATTGCACAGTTGGTTGAATTGGAGGAAGAAATATTTGTTGCAGGATTTCATCAATAGGTACAGAAGGAAAGAGAGAAGGCCTACCATGATAGGAACATCAAGAAGAAGGCTTTTAGACAAGGTGATCTAGTACTGGTATATGGCAGTAAGTTAATCAAGCATCCTGGGAAGTTCAGAATGCATTGGCTCAAGCCATATGAGGTCGCTTATGTTACAGAAGAAGGAGCTGGACAGTTGAAGACTTTAATGGGAGAATGGAAGGAAGGATTAGTGAATGGGAGTCGACTGAAGTTGTACTATGACAACCAGATGCCTCGCAACTCTAAGTAAAAGCATAAGGAAAATGGTATAGGTACTAGGTGCAGTTGAAACTGGGTACCAAACATAGAAAATATAGTCTGCACATGGAAGGAGAGGAGGCATAGAGAAGAAAACAAAAGTTGCACTGCGCAGCCTGAAGTCGAAGTAAAACATAAAGTTCAGATTTGAAGTGCCTCAGGACGATTCATAGGTGAGTGTTGGGGGCTTGTTGGCCCTTGGTTATGGAAATAAGTGAATAACAAGGAAGAAAAGGCAAAATGCAAACTGTGCAGAAGACACAGTGACTGTTACTGGGTCAAAGTGAGCAAAGAGCAGAAAAAGCAAAGTGAAGTCTGAGAAAGAAATCTATTGGATGAGGAGATCGAGAATGATAGATCAACAATAAAGAAGGATCATGGAAAACTCAACAAGAAGAAAAATCCAACATTAGATTCTTTGGAGCATCACGTGATAAGGAAGGAAATCTAGGCTGACAAATCCCTAAAAAAGCGGGTCAAGTTGACCTAGGGTTTTGGTATCTAGGGTTTTGACACCTAGGTTTCAGCCTAAGGATGTTGGTCAGATATTGTAATGTATAAATAGAGGTCTAAAGGGCCTAGTTTGGGTCGGTGTCAAGTTGGTTGATGATTGTTGTTGTTATGATTTGAGAGATTATTGTTGTGTGAGAGAGAAGTGCTAAGTGTGAGAGAGCCTTTTGTATTGTAAGATCTATAGATGGGTGCAAAGATCAACCCTACAGCTGGGTGCACAGGGAGGGGAGAGATAGAGAGAAGAAGAAAGAAGATCTTCTATCTAAGAGTGCATAAAAGAACTGTATGCTTCATCTTAATACATTATAAAGAACAGTTCTGTGGGCGTAGCCCTAAAGAGAGGGTGAACCACGTATATTTTGTGTTATGTGTGATTGATGCTCTATTCTTGTCATCTGATACATTGTTATTGCATTATTGTGGTAGATCTGATAAGATGTATGGAATAGATCTAAGCTGATAAGTGATATATGCATGTTGTATTGTTCTAGTGTTGGATCCACTTGATCGTTCCATTGGTTGTAGACATCTTTGTCCTGCAACCCCCCCATAGTTGCTTTGGGTGAGACTGCATTTTCTTCGCAGGTGTAGCCGAAAGGGCTAGTAGTTGGGGCTTGTTGGTGCATTGTTGTAGCGTTGAACCCTGGGTCTCCCCCTGTGCCAACAACTGCTCTTCCTCAAAATTTGTTGAGTCACAATATTGACATATTCTTTTCTCCCATAGTATTTTTCAAAATGTCTATCTATAATTATCACTTCTGAATTGGTAAGAATTTGTTCTAAACATGAGGACTCTTTACTTATTCCAAGGCTCCAAAGAGAACATGGTGGTACTAGTACTAGGCTGCAATTGATGATATTTTACTTTTCCTTTTAATGGCATCTTATTCTCATGTCTTGAAATGTGCTTTTGTCCATGTCCATCATTTAGGCACTCTAATTCTATAACCCATTTTTCCATCCAATTGGAAACATCTTTGGTGCAATTTTTGGTTGCAAAGCTTAATGATTCTAACCACTCCTAGCTGCTAAAACTTGTTCATTTCCTAGCTTATGAATGATTAATTTATGGATTAAAGTATTTGTTGAATGCTTTTGCTTTTGCTTGCATCAACAGTATAGAGCATGGGATTATTTCTTTAAATTTTATGTTTTGAATTCAATCTGCCCAATCTTCAAGTCCATTTAGCTTCAAAATTTATATAAATGAGACTTAAAGTTATATAACTATGGTACTTTGTGGGAAGTGGCCTTTTTTAGGGTCAATACTTGTGGCGTGGACCTTCTTCCAGAATAAATTAAATGCATATACATTGTGATGTCCGAGATATAATTTGTTAATTGCATGCTTAAAATCCAATTATGTGCAAGTTCAGACATTGTAAGTACCATTATAACCAAATTTTTATTTTTATGGTCTGGGTCATACTAACTAAACTTTCAGGTTGGAGAAAGTATTTGTATTGTTCTCTAGCAGAAAAAAGAAAATGGTAAGACACATAATATACATTCATATATTCTTTGCAGCTAGATGATGATGTTTTTTCTTCCATCTGATTGGTCTTTGACATCACCAACCAACAAGAGTATTGGAAACTTCTATTCCATTTTTATTGTTCACTTGAAATATTTTTTGGTTTAATTACTAAAATGCACTTTCCTATTCATATGTTTGTCAATCACGTGACAGAGCTTTGATAGTTGGGATGATCTCTATGGCATATTTTTGTTATAGTTATTGGTACAATAATTCTAATACTAGGTAGAATCCATCTGTTGTAGAATATGTAGAATATAGCACAACTATATTTCATCCTATATCTCATCCACTGCCAAATGCATTAGTATAGTAAACCTGTCATTCCAATGAATCTTTTTCTTGTTTTAGACAATAATGCACATTTGTATTAGCTTATGTGGAGTTTTTTATAAAGTATGATGTGCACACATTTTCTCACAGGTTGAAGGGAAGACTATAAAAGCACAAATCTGCGATACTGCTGGCGAGAAGCGATACAGAGCAATTACAAGTGACTATTGTTGTGGTGCTATTGGAGATTTTTCTAGTTTATGATATTACCTTGGTGCTATTGGGGATTTTTTGTTATGGGTTTTCTTATTTGTTGAATATGATATTATTAGAATATGATGACCTCTATGAAGTAAAATCAAAAAAATCTAGACCTTATTTTTCTTAGAGTTTCCTTTTTCAAATACTCTACCAAAAAATCCCTTGTCACAGGGCACCAGATTTCAACACATTGTACATTAGCAATAAATCGTCCCTTCACCAAATACAACCAATTGGATTCATATAAATTGGGCCCTGTTACCTCCTATTTTGAGAGGGGTAATCCTACTGAATTTCTTCACTAACCCCCTGTATTTTTTTGGTTTGATGACAGGGTTAGTGTCTTGAGAAGGAGGGTTTTGATGATAGGGAATGGCGTTTCTTGGGAATATATTGTCAATATATTTACAAGGATTATACCACATTTTTTACAAATACTTTTTCCAATAGTGCGAAAGAGAATTGAGAACTCCGAGGAAAGCAATCAAGACTTTTCACCGACAAAAGTAAATATAGGAAACATGCAAGAGAGTACATGTCAATGGCTGCAAAAGAAATTCCATTCACAATGTCAATGAAAATACTTATAACATGCATAAATAAGGTAATTGGATTTAATAGAAACACAACAAAGTCTGAAAAGAAAAATCCATGGGATCAAAGAGAATTTCTAGGCCATAACTTTCATAAAGAAAATAAGCCCACAACAAAGCATTTGTTGTCATTTGAGTTCATGGGATATGGGAATGAATATATTAACCCGAGATATCTGTGTAAAAAGTGAGAGAGGTTATTTTATATGAATATGGTTTTTAGATAAACCTCTCTCAGTTTCCCAAAATTTTGCTCCAATTGTTCACAATATTTTCTGCAAAAAGATGTCTAAAACAAGACTTTGCTCAGTAAAAAAAATAGGTTGTGAATATGTGAATATATCTCTCATTCTGTAATACCTGTGTAAAATATGAAATAGGTTATTGTACTTTGGAATATTAGGAACACAAAACTCCTCCAGTTTATCAATATTCATCTCTTATTGGCCACAATATGTTCGGAAAAAAGATGACTAAAAAGGTGATTTCTGGAAAATGTGCCTTCAAAGATTTTTGGAAAATGAAGTGGAATGATGGGTTAGCGGTTTCCTAAATTATTGAGAAAATTTAGGGGGGTAGGGGGTAATGTTGGGGAGTAAGGGAAAGTGGAATCTCATGAAATGAGTGAGGGGAAGGAGTGAAAAAGGAAAAACATAGCCCTACCCTAGAAAAACATAAGGTAAGCTAGGGTTTTAGGAAAAATGATGTAAATGGGTAAAATATAGTTCTTATGATTTTAGACATAAGGTTCATGGTGAGAACTGGCTGGAATTGTTTTAATGATGGAATTTCATGTTTAGCACACATAATTACAAATGGTTAAGGTAGAATGGTTCTACTGTTTCTGGTAGATGATGTGTCAAAATTCACTATTTTTCTAGGTTTTCAAGTCAAATACTAATAAATAATGGCTAGGGACGCGTCATCTCTGGAGGTTTGATAAATGTAAGAGTTTCCTAAATATGGGTTGATAAAAATGGTCTGTGTGAAGCCCAATTGTTGTATAATTTATGTGGATATGAAGCACATAGAGATTTTGTAGTTTGCTTGGGCATAGATTGTCATTGAATTCATAGATTATTTTTTTTCCCTTTGGCAGTATTTGTCAATAGAAATTTTTTTATTTGGCTTTGTTTAAGTATGTGTTAGCCAAGAAATTGGGCTTTGCAGTCAACAAGACGCTTAAAAAGCTGTCTATCAATAGGAAAAAATAATAGAAGCAAACTATGACAACATTCACATAAATAAATAACCAATGGATCATATATCCAACATAAACTTATCAACAAGGAGGAAGGTTCATAGCATACAAACAGTTTCCATAGAAATGGAAGTACTCTTGAGTCGTCTATTACTTGGCTTGAAGGATAGTACGATGTTTTAGAGAATATACCTAATGAAACTTGATGAATTAATTTATGAATTTAGGGTATCATAATAAGAATGTTCAAATGTGAAGCCAATAGGTTTATATATTTATGTCTTTTACCCTACTCTTTTCTAATTAAGTTCT
>JZKD02S1581463.1:35144-47164 GCA_000966675.3 Picea glauca | reverse complement strand
GGGATAGATGGTACCATTTTTTTAATAATGGGTTGTAAAATACACCTCGCTTCTCTTAGTGATGAAAATATAATGGGTTGCTAACCTCATTCTTTGTTGATATTCTAATGTTTAGTGTTTGATTTTTGATGTTGAATATCAAATTAAAAGTAGATTAAATATTAGTGTAGATTTATCTTAACTTCAAACCTATTCAGGGATTTTAAAGAACAATTTAAATGGAAATCTATCAATATTCGAAAGATCCCGACTTTATATATATATATATATATATATATATATATATATATATATATATATATATAATGCAACGTGCCATTGATAATGTGGGTTGCTAAAAAACAACCATGATAGTGCATAATGAAATCGCCTTTTCTTTCTCTTCTTAGTTTATATATATATATATATGAAACATTTATTAATATTATATTTTAAATTTTGTATAACATATTAAATTGGGTCAACCTTATATCAGATAAATAAATAAGATGAATATTACAATCTCTTTAATATTGGGTGTAAAATGCACATTGCTTCTCTTGCTACAATGAGAGTTATAAGACATAATGAAGGGACATTAAAATGAAGGTGTGATTTAGGAAGTCATGAGGCGAAAAAAAATATGTTTAAGTTTATTTAAAAGGAGTTTGATTCCATCAAGGAGTTGGATATACATGCCTCTAACCAACATCTAAAACTAAGGTGAGAAGACCATGATAATGAAACTCTTAGCTGATCAATATGATATGATGATGATGATGATTAACGTCCGTTGAGACCGAATTGGTCTATTGAACGTTAAGAGGGTAAGGAATTATTTGCAATTCTTTAAAATTTTGTTTATGTGCTCGAAAAACATTGACGTAAGCTTTCAAAGATCACCATAGTTTGAGTTAAAAGGTTAGGAAGGTTGGTTGTGTGACAAATATTTTGAAATTGAGATCTGATTTGGGTATAGGCTGGACAATCTAAGAGAAAGAGTTTTTCATCTTCAACCCTTTTAGAGTCACAAAGGTGACACACTTTTTCATCCCATGGCATTTTATGAATTGATCAATGTCCAATTTCACTATAAAACTCATGAAAATTTATTCTTTTCTTAACAATGCTATATTAATTAACCGAAAACTTTAAATTGATCCATTTATGATTATATGACCTAAGTCTAAACTAATTAACTTATGACTTGAATAATTAAACTCACCTTCCTAAACTTAAATGTACACACATATCGTATGCATTACCTTGGACATCCATACGTAACCATACATGAGAGTGTACCACTCCCATGTATACGACATGGGAAGGTCCCGCTGAATACCATTTAAGATTATAACCGTTTAGTGGTGGATACCTAAGCATCAACTATGGTTGCCCTGGCCTCCCTCTTCATCTAGAATGCTTCGCTCTTTGTATGAGTACTAAATTTAGTTCTAGAGAGTTCAAAAGGAGTTAGCTTAAAACAATAATATTGTTTTAATATAATATGGGCTGTGTAAGGTTGGGAACATGTGAAGCATCATTTCAACAAAATTGTATTCAAACTATGACCTTTTAATTTTTATTTTAATATCTGAACTATATAAATTTAGATTTTAGTAATGTAAACATTTTTTTTTTAATTAATTAATATAAATTTGTTTTATATTATATTTAAATTAATATAAATAAATATGTATGTATATCAAAAAGATGTTTTTTTACAGATTTGATGGTTAAATATATTATATTTAATATTGATATAATATTTGTTAATTCGAAAAAAAATAATTAATATAAAAAATAAATATAGGTAATCAAAAGATCTATCATAATTATAAATCTATCAAATATCAAGAAAAATAAACTCTGTGTTAACATTTTTTTAAAATATAAAACTTGAAGAAAGATTTATTATTCATATTAATTATAATTAACCAAGCTATAATCTAATAAATATATGATATGCTACAATGTGAGACACTTTATAATAATCATCATATTTTATTTTCCCTTCTTCTTTGGAACAACTTTCTACTTAACAGAAAAAAAATCTTGATTGATGCACAAGCTTGGGTTGAAGCTTTTTTTAATGCATACTAAGATATAAGGCATTTATTCACTTTATAATAATCAAAGAGACACTTTATAATAATTATCATCATATTTTATTTTCCCTTCTTTTTTGGAACAACTTTTTACTTAACTGAAAAAATAGATCTTGATTGATGCACAAGCTTGGGTTGAAGCTTTTGTAATGTATACAGCTTTTCTAATGCCTTATACTAAGATATAAGGCATTTATTCACTTTATAATAATAAAATGGATAGTAATTTAGTACATAGATTTAATGATTAATGATAATGATGAGGGTTTAGCATAAAGTTATTCAAAACTCATTTTAATAGAAATTTTAGTAAATGTCTTTAACACAAAATTATTCTTGTATGGAATGAAGTATTTTTTTTGTAAGTGAGTGTAGATTTTTGTATTACTAAAAGAGATTATGGTACAAAAAGAGGGGACTCTCTGATCTGTCAAAACGAAAACCAGACCAAGGGTTCCGGAGTTGTGTTTTCTAAGAAAGCAGAGGGGTATGGTTGGGCCGCCACCTTGGGAAACCGACCATGCCCTACCATATCAGTTTTGAAGAGCTAAACAAAAACATATATGTAAAAAGACAACATTTAAAGGAGTTTGACCCTACGTTGAGCAACATGACATGACCAGTTTCCGACCCGACGCTAGTCCAGGATGATGCGATTTTTCTTTCCTTCATCCTTCCTATCCTTGTTTTCATCCCTCTAGACCACCATGCGAGTCTTTCTAATATAGGTTGGGGCTCCATTCCGGTCCGCTGGCGTGATGTCCATGTGATGGACGTAGCGCAAGTATAAGTGGAATTGGGTTGCCATTCGCTCCATCTTCTCCTTCTGGTCCCTTTGGTCCTCAGCTAGCCGTTTTGTACTAGCCTCCAGGTTGTTGATACGACTTAGGATCTCTGTAAGCAGTTGTTTGTGGTCCCTATTATCCTTCTAGCTGGCATCTGTCCTTTCAGAGATCATCTTTCCTATTAACATCTTTGTTCGCCATGCCTCCTCCACCGTTTTGTGGTAGAGGGTTACTCTGGGTTGTGTGGCTCCTGGGTCTCGTATCTAGTCTGCTTCTCGAATCAGTTCCTTCCAAGATTTACCCTTGTGTTTAGTGTTGATTTCTTTCTCCCACCTAGTGATGATCACTTTTCCCTTTGGTTCGACCAGCGTATGAAAGGTACCCTTGGCTTCTCTGGGCGCTTGTTCCATCCTTGTAATCCTCCAAGGGATTTTCGGAGGTTCTTTTCCTTGGGGGCTTCTCTTACTGTGATTTTTCTTCATACAAACCATCTCTGCTGGTTTGTGGTAGTTTTCTCCTTGGAGTCTCCTCCTGTTCCTATCTACACATCCCAAGTTTATGTGGTAGTTCCTGCAGTTGCTCTTTTCTTGTCTATATATGTTCTTGGTGCTTCTTCTCTTATGGGGTTTCCCTAGATGCGGGCTCATCTTAGCAATCATGGTTTGCCCATAGCGGTGTACCTTTTGGTTCTTATTCCCTGTCTCGGTATGTTTTCTCATGATGACTCGATCGTAACCCCTGCGTCATCCCTTGTCCCTGCACATTGTACAAACAGTTGTGCTACTCCCCGTACCTGTACTTGGGTGAGGTGTATCCATACTTGTCCATGGTAACACCCTTTTCCCTTTGTCATTGGTGACCTACTGATTACCTTCTCTGCCTTCCCACGAACTACCCCTGTACTTCCTCCTATTCATAAGACCTTGGTGTCGTACCCCTGTCTGCTATGTGGTCTGATTATGCATTGTAACTTGTGATCGAGTGATGGGCGATTAGATTCTACCTGGATCCTTCATGCTCTCCAGTTAGCCTTGCGTCTCCTTCCTCGGTGTGGTCGTCCGTACTTAGGTTGTCATCACGGTCTTTTGTCACAAGTTGGATGTAGTCTGTTCTAAACTGACTATTCGAGATGTTACTCCAGGTAGTGTCTAGTTTTGGTCCTTCCTTCCTAACCCCCTCATTAGCGATTATGTCCGCCAGTCCATTTGATGACCTGAGTACCCAGTGAAACTCCATTGTATTCATCGTCTGCAGATGCTCCTGGATTTTTTGCAGGGAGTGTGCTAAGCACCAGTGCCTCTAAATTTTTCCCACTCTGGTGCCATTTTGGAGTCTCTTCACTGTGTTGATAACCAACGTGGAGTCACCTTCCATGATGGTGTTTGTCATCCTTTCGTGGCTTAGGATCTCGAGACCGGTCTCCAAGGCTCCGAATTCCACGACGTTGTTGGTTGAGTTTCCCATACTCCCAGCGTATAGTCGAATTATGTTTCCTTCACTATCCCTGATTACTCCTCCCATTCCTATCATTCTTGGGTTTCCTTTTGACGCCCCATCAAAATTCAACTTGAGGGACCCTGCAGGAGGGGGATTCCAGTTGCGCTCACCTATTTGGAGTTGCGGTGTCCTCCATACTTGAGTTTGTTTGCGCTCGTCTTTCAGGTGAAAAACATGTAGGATTCGAGAGTCCTGGCCTGCGAGTTGCACTCTTCCCATCTGGCAGTTGCGGTTTTGCACCATTTATCTTATCAGGGAGATTATTGTTTCCTTGAGTTTCCCTTCCGGCCAACTTTCGTTCTTGAAGATGCACTGATTCCTTTCTTTCCATATTTCCCATATGATCATCCCCAGAATGAGAGTCCAACAGAGGTTCACCTCTTCATTTTCACTATAATTCTCATTCCAGTTATTGATGGTTGCGTAGAAGTTACCTCAGATCCTATTGGACCGTCAAAAGATACCTGCCGCCCAATCCTAGATCTTTGTTGTGTAGTTTCATTCGTCAAGGAGATGATTCGTTGTTTCTTCCTTAGCTTGACAGAGGTGACATCATGATGGGATGATAAATCCCCTTTTCCTTAGGCTTTCCCAAGTTAGGATTCGGTTGTGAAGTACTAACCACTTGAAAATTTTAATTTTTGGCCATTGGGGGTTGTTCCAAAGCTTATCCCATTATTGCGTTGGATCTTCTTGGTCCTGGTCCACAATGTAATGTCAGAATTCTTTCAAGTTGAATTCCCCGCCATATTTTTGTCCCCATCTTAGTTGGTTCTCTTCTTCCGAGACTGCAATTTTCCGTTTCCCCAGTTCCTCCTCCACCTCTTTCACGCTTGTTGTGGTCCGTTCTCTATTTTGCAAACTGAGATTGTCCCAGATTCTCCATCTGTTGCGATCTTTTTCATGTTTCCAGTAATGGTAGAATCTAGTTTTTCATTGCACGGTCATGTCCCGTTGGAGTTCCTCCATGTCCGAATTTTCCATTCTGGGCTCTTGTTGCCAAGCATCCTCCCATAATCTAGCTATTTTGTCATTTCTCACTTCCCAAAATCCGTGTGTCTAAATCCAGGTTTTGTTGCGCCAAGCTAGATTCCAGATGGTTGATCCCTCCCTAGTGCCCCTAAAGTGGATTCGGTCATGGTTGTTTATGTCCGGGGCATACTTGGCCTTCCATAGGTTTACCCATAGTGTAGAAGTTTCTTTGACCCATCACCACCAGAGTTTCACCCCATATGCGTCGTTGGTTACTTGTGGGTATTGTATCCCTAGGCCACCTTTTCTTTTTGGTTTGCAAACCTTCTCCCAGGCCACCAGGGCCCATTTTTTCTTTGTTTCCTCTCCGTGCCATAGGAAGTCCCTTTGGATGGTTCTTATTTTTTTTAGTATTCCTTTGGGGGATGGAAATACGGACATCATATAGGTTGGAATTGCTTGCAAAACCGACTTGGTCAATATGATTCTCCTCGCTAGATTGAGGGATATGTATGTCCAGTTTTTATCTGATGTAACTTGTTGATCACTCCCTCCCATGTTGACATTTTATATGCTCTGTCTGTCAGGGGGATGCCCAAGTACTTCGCTGGGAGTGTTTTGCATTCAAAACCCAAAATATTGGCCAGGTTTCTTTGGATTGTTGGGTTGGTGTTGAAGGAGTAGATCATAGATTTGGAGTGGTTGATCTCGGCCCCTGAGGCTTCCCCAAACTCTTCTAAGATTATTTTATAGGCTTTTTCTTCCTTGACTGTGAGTGTGCCATGGAGTAAGGTGTTGTCCAAGAACTATTGGTGTGTGGAAGTAGGGAAGTTTTTGAAGAGTTTGATGCCTATTATTTCTCCTGCTGTTGTTGTGATTTTTATGCTTCGACTGAGACCTTTCATCATCAGAATGAAAAGGAATGGGGAAAGAGGGTATCCTTGTCATATGCCTCTTGTAGGCCATAAAGGTTTAGCTGGGGCTCCATTTATTAGGAGTGATTAGCTTATCGTGGACACTAGACTGAAAATACCGTTGATCTAGTGTTGGGTGAAACCAAAGGCTTCCAAAGTCTTGACCATGTAGTGCTAGCTAATTTTGTCATAAGATTTTGCTAGGTCCAATTATATTATCATTCCCCCTCTCCTCTGAATTTTCAAGGTGTGAATTAGTTCATGGGCATGGATGATGTTGTCCATGATTTGTCTTCCTTCCACAAAACCCGCCTGTTCTTGTGAAATAAGTGTGGGTAGGAGGGGTTTCAATCTATTGGCTATGACTTTGGAGATTATATTGTAAACCACATTGCATAGAGTTATGGGTCTGTATCGGTCAGGGGTACTGGCTTCATTTTCTTTGGGGATTAGAGTAATCATTGTAGCATTTAGCGCTTTGAGAATGGAGGTTGTCCATCTGGAATCCTCCACTACCCTATAAATGTCATGTTTGACTACTTCCCAACAGGCTTTGAAAAATTCCACTGTGAAACCATCTGGGCCTGGGGATTTCCTGTTGGGCATATCCTAGATCACTTGGTCAATTTCCTCCATAGCAATGGGTTTGTTTAAGTTGTTATTTTGTTCCTCAGTGACTAGACAGGGGATGTGTTGAGTTATCCTTTGGATGGCCTCCGTTCAGTCTTTGTTGGGTTCCTGTGCTATCCCATGGAAGTGTTTTACCAGAGTATTTTCAATCTCCTTGTGGGATTCTCTCTCGATCCCATCCTGATCCTTAATTTTCAGGATTTTATTGTGGGTTCTTCTTGCAATGGTTGCTCTATGAAAAAACTTGGTGTTCCGCTCACCTTCCCTTAGCCATCTGATTCAGAACTTTTGTCACTAAAGAGTTTCTTCCTGCTGGCATGTAGCTTCCCATTCCTGGGTCATCTGGATCTCTTCCTTTTTTTGATCCTCTGTGTAGCCCTCAGCTATGAATATTTTCTGGAGTTTTCTCATTTTGTCTTCAATATTTTTTTTCTCTTGGTTTATATTTTCAAAAATTTCCTTATTCCACTCCTTGAGCTTATATTTGATGTGCTTTAGTTTCTTATAGAGTTTGAACATCCTTGTCCCTTGCTCTAGTTGTTCCTCCTATCGCCATTGTTTGATATTCTCCTTGAAAGTGGCGTGTTCGATCCAAAATTTCTCAAATTTGAAAGATCTATTCTTCGGTGTGGTTTGGAAGTCCGCTTCCAATTGGATTGGCTAGTGATCAGACCCTCCCCAAGGGAGGATGTTGCAGTTTAAGGTTAACCCCTGTAGAATGATAGACTCTGACACCAAGAATCTGTCTAGTCTTGTCACTACCTGATGTTTATTCATCCGCTTATTGTTCCAGGTGAACAGTCCATTGTTAGTTTTGATGTCCACCATCTCCACTCTGTCTATGAACATTGATAAATCTTCTGCATCTCTATCCAATATTCTAGTACCTCCTTTTTTCTCCACAAGTGATGTGATGATGTTGAAGTCCCCTACCAGGATCTAGTGGAGGTTGTTGTATCAGGTTTTTAGGTCTTCTAGGTAAAGAATCATTCTTCTCTTTTCCTCTAGCATCTGGGGTCCATACACATTGGTGCACAGAATCACCTCCGTATTTCCAATGATTTTCATGCTAACCAAAAGTGTGTGCTTGGTAGCTTCGGTTGCTATTAGGCTCATCACTTGTGGGTTCCACAAGGTGAGAATACCTCCTGCCATCTATTTTCATTCGACCACCACCATATTGTACTTGATCCATTGTTTTTTGCTGATCGTTTCCATTTTGTCTGTAGTGCATTTTGTCTCTTGGATGAAACAGAGGTCCGGTTGTTCCTTCCTAAGTCTAGTTTTGAGGATTCTCTTCTTTCGCGGGCTATTTAGGATTCTTATATTCCATGTTATAATATTCATTTAAACATGTGGGGGGGAGTTGGGGAAGAGCTTCTTGATCTTACTTGAGTTTATCAGCAGTGCTTCGAGCTCCTATAGGGATACGCTGTTTGATTTCTTTCCTTTTTTCCTTCTCGTCTGCTTGGGTGAGAGTTGTGGTTGTCCCTCGTCGACTTTGATTCCTAGGTGTCCTATCTCCCCATGTGTGCACTTGATCCCTCTGGATTTGGCTTCCAACCTTAGGAGGAACGGGTATTGGATGCGGTCTAGTTGCTCCGTTGGTACGTTGTCTACTCCCTGCCTCTTTCATTATTCCAATATGTTTGGGAGATCTATCCCTTCCCTTTCCACAAGGTCTTTGAGATCAGGGTCCTCTGTGCCTACTTCACTTGGGGTCATGTCCGCATCTCCGTTTGATTCCTGCATGGGGGTGTTGGCATCTCTGGTTCCTCTGTCCATAGGATTTGTGCTACCCCCTATTCCTTCTTGTTAATTGGGCTATCTGTGGGCTCATTTGTTGCTTGTTCTCTGGCTTCTTGAGCATTTGTCGATTCCTTTCCTCCTTCTGCCCCTTTGTTGGTTTTTTCCCATCCTTATGTTATATTCTTGGCCTCTGGGTTGCTCTCTGTTGGGGTTTTACTTGGTTTCTTATTAGCTCTGTTTCTGTGGTTCGGATTTATAAACCCATCCTCATCCTACTGTGGTTTGGTGATTTCCGCTTGTTTTTTATTGAGAGGAAATTCTCTGATTAGGTCTCCATGTTCGTGACATATTCTGCATCTGAAGGGGATCTGCTCATAGTCTATATTTTGTATCCATTCCTCATCCCTGAATTCCATACTTATGGCCTCTAGGAGTGCTCCCGACACATCCATCTCTATGCATATTCTTGCATAGGATGTATATCTCCCATTTAGGGTGGCTTCTGAAGTCTTCACATATTTTCCCTGTTTGTTCCCTATTTCTTCGTAGGTAGAGGGTAGCCAGTAATCTAACGTCAGGGAGTAAAATCTCAGTCAATCAGGTACATTTTTGAAAGTCTCTTTTTCTGGGGAGAAGTTTTCCTTCCAGGGCCGCATGTACAGTCCTGCTGAGGCATGGAAGTATGCCCCCCCCTCAAAGACCCTATCCATGTCTTCCAGGTTCATGAATACCGCTATGAAAAAAAATTTCAAGCCCAGGTGGAGCTCCACTTCTTTGCTTGGCTTCCTGTGATATTTAATCCAGTTGCGCAATGTTCTTTCTATGGGCCACAAACACATAAACTTGCAGATTAGCGCATGCGTCTTCATCTTGTCCCCATGGATTTGTGTTTGCGGTTCCTCCAGTATTACCTTGGGTATCATTGTTGTTTTAGGTTTACACAGGTTGCGCCCTTTTGCCCCATTGGGTCTCGTTGTTTCTTGCGCATCATTCTAAGTTTCTCCGGCTTCTTCCCCCATGCAATTGCTTTTTCCTTGGTTCCTTTCCTGACTCTTTTCTAGGTTTTATCTCGAGGTGCTTGTCATTGGTGCCTTGAAACCTATGCCTCTTGTCCCTTTCCCCCTATCCACCACTACCTGCTTTTATAAGGGAGTTCCATTACCCCCCCTTTAGTGCTCATGAATCATGTTGTCCTCTGCTATGGCCGCGACTGCCTAACCCTAGCTTTTAGTTGCTCCAAACCCTAACTTTCGGTTGCTCCAAACCCTAGCAATTGCTCTCTCTCTGTCTCATGTAATTACAAATTTGTATGGAATGAAGTTTAAATACACATAGATTTTGGATTATAAGAACACAACATTGAAGTTGTAGTGTCCCATTTGTTCCTACGTTTTTTTTTTAAATAAAAGAGATTGTATTAACTTAAAGAAACATTATGTCAATACATTGTTCAGAGTTTTCCACCTATTTTTCCACATGCATGGAAACCAAAACATGTGGTTTGCAAGAAAATATAGACATGGCCATTACCAGAAACCAAGGTTTTAACAAAAAAAAAATTGACTGTAATTGATTCCTGTAGAACAAAATGAAAGAAAAACTAGAGGTGCGACGAACCCAGGCATCCATCATCGTTGTAAGTGAAAACAAACAGTTGGATGCAAGTCAGACAGCGCTTTTGAACTGGTACACTGGACATGGAGTTGAATATGAGGTCCATGCGACAGTTGAGGATGCTCTGATTGTGGAGTTGGTTCTCTAGGTTTTGATGCATCTCGAAGATCAGTTGAAGGTGGTCATTCAAAATATGTTGTGGGTTGAGCGAAGGTTTCTTAGTGCTCCCAACCATTTCCTCATGTGGTGTTGTTGTTGCATCAAAATCAGTTGGTGGATTCTCTTCCATGGCCAACTGATGGGTTATGTTCCATACTGTCCAGTGTTTCAATCGACTGGGGGGGATTTCTTCCTCAACCGCACAGCCTCCTGGCTCCATTTTGGGGTGAGAAGAGGGGCTGGTATTGTTGAAGGGATCTGGTAAAGTTGTCGCGGTTTCCAACCCATAAGAAGGAATTTATTCCTCAATTGGGAAGCCCACTGATTCGAGCATGGTTTCAGAGAGGTGAGGAGGAGACTTCGGGACACTAAGAGGAGGCTGGGGAATCTCAAGCCAATTCTAGTCAGAGTGGGAGGGGATAAAAGAGTTGGTTGGTGAAATAGATTGGAGCGAGGGGTATTGGTGATTGCACCAGGATATGAAGTTGTAATAAGCTAACCCTTTTTTGGGATTTCCTCACTTTCTCAGCATGGTGGAGTTACAACAAGGAGGGAGGCAGAGAGGAAAACCAAGAATTTGTTCCAGCGAAGAGGAGACTATGGGCACGCCACATGTGAGAAATAGACTGAAAATGGACACCAATAAGGGGAGGGAATGCTATGGATAGAGAACAGAGTTCCTGTGGAAAAGAGGTTTGGAATTCCAAAAGAAAATGAGAGGCAAAAGAAAATTCGGAATGGGAGAATTCTTGTGAGAGATTACCTTCAGAGAAACCATTAAGGTGACTAAGAGGAGTGCGATGAATATGGAGGTGATGCTAACCAAATGCATCGTACCTTCTCCAGTGCTTCGTAGATGGTTCGTGCTAAGATCCATTAAATTTCCTTTACCACACTAGCGCTCTAACACCACTGTAACATGAATGCTAGTCATGTTGAGCAGGTTGGATGAGTCTGGAAACTGGGTGTATTAACTCTCTTATCCACATGAGTGCCAGGTTGCCTATGTTGGAAAGATGTCACCCCATCCGGGGCCCATTTGTTCTTACTTGTTTGATAGACTAGATCTTATTATTTGAAGGCATTTGTTTATAAATGACTCAGTTTATTGACTTGTATTTTGATGATGGAACTCAAACTTTTGATTATTTGATTGGCTTTAAATTATGATTTTGAATGGATTCATTTAAATGTTTATATGATGAGAAGATGAATGATATGTGCATTGATATGACATAACTAATGTTATTGATTCACATGGTTATGACACATGGAGTTGAATGTGCTTAGAAGACACCACATGTGCTTAGAAGACACCAAAATTATAGCAAAGGAATATCACTTCCTTAAGCGTCAAATTAGGGATCCAATTAAAATCCTCAAGCATCCTAGCAACCTGAATAGAGACAACGGTCTAGAAATAAATGAGAGTTGGATCCCTTTGATCCACTACAAAAGTAATAGGTAAGTATAGTAAGGTTTTCTCTTGATTCCCTTGGTTCTTTTATCTTTTTTTGTTGTTTTTCTTTATTTCTATGTTTTGTCCTTCCATTCTCTAGTTTTTCTCTCTCCCTAGTACCATTAATATTCACATTTTTTAGGGTCAATATTAG
>JZKD02S1581463.1:24930-35094 GCA_000966675.3 Picea glauca | reverse complement strand
GGATTCTCTCTCGATCCCATCCTGATCCTTAATTTTCAGGATTTTATTGTGGGTTCTTCTGGCAATGGTTGCTCTATGAAAAAACTTGGTGTTCCGCTCACCTTCCCTTAGCCATCTGATTCCGAACTTTTGTCACTAAAGAGTTTCTTCCTGTTGGCATCTAGCTTCCCATTCCTAGGTCATCTGGATCTCTTCCTTTTTTCGATCCTCTGTGTAGCCCTCGGCTATGAATATTTTCTGGAGTTTTCTCATTTTGTCTTCAATATTTTTTTTCTCTTGGTTTATATTTTTAAAAATTTCCTTATTCCACTCCTTGAGCTTATATTTGATGTGCTTTAGTTTCTTATAGAGTTTGAACATCCTTGTCCCTTTCTCTAGTTGTTCCTCCTGTCACCACTGTTTGATATTCTCCTTGAAAGTGTTCGATCCAAAATTTCTCAAATTTGAAAAATCTATTCTTCGGTGTGGTTTGGAAGTCCGCTTCCAATTGGATTGGCTAGTGATCAGACCCTCCCCAAGGGAGGATGCTGCAGTTTAAGGTTAAACCCTCCAGAATGATAGACTCTGACACCAAGAATCTGTCTAGTCTTGTCACTACCTGATGTTTATTCATCCGCTTATTGTTCCAGGTGAACAGTCCATTGTTAGTTTTGATGTCCACCATCTCCGCTGTGTCTATGAACATTGAGAAATATTCTGTATCTCTATCCAATATTCTAGTACCTCCTTTTTTCTCCACAAATGATGTGATGATGTTGAAGTCCCCTGCCAGGATCCAGTGGAGGTTGTTGTATCGGGTTTTTAGGTCTTCTAGGTATAGAATCATTCTTCTCTTTTCCTCTAGCATCTGGGGTCCATACACATTGGTGCACAGAATCACCTCCGTATTTCCAATGATTTTCATGCTAACCAAAAGTGTGTGCTTGGTAGCTTCGGTTGCTATTAGGCTCATCACTTGTGGGTTCCACAAGGTGAGAATACCTCCTGCCATCTGTTTTCATTTTACCACCACCATATTGTACTTGATCCATTGTTTTTTGTTGATCGTTTCCATTTTGTCTGTAGTGCATTTTGTCTCTTGGATGAAACAGAGGTCCGGTTGTTCCTTCCTAAGTCTAGTTTTGAGGATTCTCTGCTTTCGCGGGCTATTTAGGATTCTTATATTCCATGTTATAATCTTCATTTAAACATGTGGGGGGGAGTTGGGGAAGAGCTTCTTGATCTTACCTGAGTTTATCAGCAGTGCTTCGAGATCCTGTAGGGATATGCTGTTTGATTTATTTCCTTTTTTCCTTCTCGTCTACTTGGGTGAGAGCTGTGGTTGTCCCTCGTCGACTTTGATTCCTAGGTGTCCTATCTCCCCATGTGTGCACTTGATCCCTCTAGATTTGGCTTACTCCCTTAGGAGGAACGGGTATTGGATGCGGTCTAGTTGCTCCGTTGTCTACTCCCTGCCTCTTTCATTATTCCAATATGTTTGGGAGATCTATCCCTTCCCTTTCCACAAGGTCTTTGAGATCAGGGTCCTCCGTGTCTACTTCGCTTGGGGTCATGTCCGCATCTCCGTTTGATTCCTGCATGGGGGTGTTGGCATCTCTGGTTCCTCCGTCCATAGGAGTTGTGCTACCCCCTATTCCTTCTTGTTAATTGGGCTATCTGTGGGCTCATTTGTTGCTTGTTCTCTGGCTTCTTGAGAATTTGTCGATTCCTTTCCTCCTTCTGCCCCTTTGTTGGTTTTTTCCCATCCTTATGTTATATTCTTGGCCTTTGGGTTGCTCCCTGTTGAGGTTTTACTTGGTTTCTTGTTAGCTCTGTTTCTGTGGTTCAGATTTATAAACCCATCCTCATCCTACTGTGGTTTGGGGATTTTCACTTGTTTTTTATTGAGAGGAAATTCTCTGATTAGGTCTCCATGTTCGTGACATATTTTTCATCTAAAGGGGATCTGCTCATAGTCTATATTTTGTATCCATTCCTCATCCCTGAATTCCATACTTATGGCCTCTAGGAGTGCTCCCAACACATCCATCTCTATGCATATTCTTGCATAGGATGTATATCTCCCATTTAGGGTGGCTTCTGAAGTCTTCACATATTTTCCCTATTTGTTCCCTATTTCTTCGTAAGTAGAGGGTAGCCAGTAATCTAACGCCAGGGAGTAAAATCTCAGTCAGACAGGTACATTTTTGAAAGTCTCTTTTTCTGGGGAGAAGTTTTCCTTCCAGGGCCGCATGTACAGTCCTGCTGAGGCATGGAAGTATGCCCCCCCCTCAAAGACCCTATCCCCGTCTTCCAGGTTCATGAATACAGCTATGAAAAAAATTTTCAAGCCCACGTGGAGCTCCACTTCTTCGCTTGGATTCCTGTGATATTTAATCCAGTTGCGCAATGTTCTTTCTATGGGCCACAAACACATAAACTTGCAGATTAGCACATGCGTCTTCATCTTGTCCCCATGGAGTTGCATTTGCAGTTCCTCCAGTATTACCTTGGGTATCATTGTTGTTTTAGGTTTACACGGGTTGCACCCTTTTGCCCCATTGGGTCTCGTTGTTTCTTGCGCATCATTCTAAGTTTCTCTGGCTTCTTCCCCCATGCAATTGCTTTTTCCCTGGTTCCTTTCCTGACTCTTTTCCGGGTTTGATCTCGAGGTGCTTGTCATTGGTGCCTTGAAACCTATGCCTCTTGGCCCTTTCCCCCTATCCACCACTACCTTCTTTTATAAGGGAGTTCCATTACCCCCCCCTTTAGTGCTCATGTTCAGGGATGATTTTAGGGGCTAAATTTCGCTCATGGGCTAATTTTCCATGTTTTTTCCAAAAATGAGATTCACAATTTTAAAAATGATTTGCCCAAATTATATAGGATAAAATTATTTTACCTTAAAAATTGCCAAAATTTTATAAAAAATATATAAAATACTTAGAAATTTGAATATTTTTACAAAAATATCGCCATACATTTATAGTTGACATATGAAGGATTAGTAAGATTCGCCAATGTTTCTACATTTTAAAATAAATTTCCATCCTTAAAATCATCCCTGCTCATGTTGTCCTCTGCTATGGCCGCAACTGCCTAACCCTAGCTTTTAGTTGCTCCAAACCCTAACTATCAGTTGCTCCAAACCCTAGCAGTTTCTCTCTCTCTCTCTCTGTCTCATGTAATTACAAATTTGTATGGAATGAAGTTTAAATACATATAGATTTTGGATTATAAGAACACAACATTGAAGTTGTAGTGTCCCATTTGTTCCTACGTTTTTTTTTTGAAATAAAAGAGATTGTATTAACTTAAAGAAACATTATGTCAATACATTGTTCAGAGTTTTCCACCTATTTTGCCACATGCATGGAAACCAAAACATGTGGTTTACAAGAAAATATAGACACGACCATTGCCAACAAGCAAGGTTTTAACAAAAAAAAAATTGACTGTAACTGATTCCTGTAGAACAAAATGAAAGAAAAACTAGAGGTGCGACGAACCCAGGCATCCATCATTGTTGTAAGTGAAAACAAACAGTTGGATGCAAGTCAGACAACGCTTCTGAACTGGTACACTGGACATGGAGTTGAATATGAGGTCCATGCGACGGTTGAGGATGCTCTGATTGTGGAGTTGGTCCTCTAGGTTCTGATGCATCTCAAAGATTAGTTGAAGGTGGTCATTCAAAATATGTTGTGGGTTGAGCGAAGGTTTCTCAGTGCTCCCAACCATTTCCTCATGTGGTGTTGTTGTTGCATCAAAATTAGTTGGTGGATTCTCTTCCATGGCCAACTGATGGGTTATGTTCCATACTGTCTAGTGTTTCAATCGACTCGGGGGGATTTCTTCCTCAACCGCACAGCCTCCTGGCTCCATTTTGGGGTGAGAAGAAGGGTTGGTATTGTTGAAGGGATTTGGTAAAGTTGTCACGGTTTCCAACCCATATGGAGGAATTTATTCCTTAATTGGGAAGCCCACTGATTCGAGCATGGTTTCAGAGAGGTGAGGAGGAGACTTCGGGACACTAAGATGAGGCTGGGGAATCTCAAGCCAATTCTAGTCAGAGTGGGAGGGGATAAAAGAGTTGGTTGGTGAAATAGATTGGAGCGAGGGGTATCGGTGATTGCACCAGGATATGAAGTTGTAATAAGCTAACCCTTTTTTGGGATTTCCTCGCTTTCTCGGCATGGTGGAGTTACAACAAGGAGGGAGGCAGAGAGGAAAACCAAGAATTTGTTCCAGTGAAGAGGAGACTATGGTCACGCCACATGTGAGAAATAGATTGAAAATGGACACCAGTAGGGGGAGGGAATGCTATGGATAGAGAACAGAGTTCCTATGGAAAGGAGGCTTGGAATTCCAAAATAAAATGAGAGGCAAAAGAAAATTCGGAATGGGAGAATTCTTGTGAGAGATTACCTTCAGAGAAACCATTAAGGTGACTAAGAGGAGTGCCATGAATATGGAGGTGATGCTAACCAAATGCATCGTACCTTCTCCAGTGCTTCGTAGATGGTTCGTGCTAAGATCCATTAAATTTCCCTTACCACACTAGTGCACTAACACCACTGCAACATGAATGCTAGTCATGTTGAGCAGGTTGGATGAGTCTGGCAACTGGGTGTATTAACTCTCTTATCCACATGAGTGCCAGGTTGCCTATGTTGGAAAGATGTCACCCCATCCGGGGCCCATTTGTTCCTACTTGTTTGATAGACTAGATCTTATTATTTGAAGGCATTTGTTTATAAATGACTCAGTTTATTGACCTATATTTTGATGATGGAACTCAAACTTTTGATTATTTGATTGGCTTTAAATTATGATTTTGAATGGATTCATTTAAATGTTTATATGAGAAGATGAATGATATGTGCATTGATATGACATAACTAATGTTATTGATTCATATGGTTATGACACATGGAGTTGAATGTACTCGAACCCTAGTTGATCACTCTCTTACAAAAAAACACCACATGTGCTTAGAAGACACCAAAATTATAGCAAAGGAATATCACTTCCTTAAGCGTCGAATTAGGGATCCAATTAAAATCATCGAGCATCCTAGCAACCTAAATAGAGACAATGGTATAGAAATAAATGAGAGTTGGATCCCTTTGATCCACTACAGAAGTAATATGATGCAGGAGCATCTCTCCATGCAGCCAGCCAGCCAGCCAGCCACGTCGACGCGCATGCATTTCAAAAACTGAAGGGAGGCGCAACCTCATTTTGAATTTGAAATTCAATGTAATTTAATGTCTTAGGATGGTGAGCCATAGAAGCAATTCCTTTGTGCACGCTGTAGATAAGGTAGGCATTTAATGCAGATATGGTTGAGATCTAGTTCTGGATAGCAGACTAGACAACCATTGATTGTAAATTAATTAGAGTAGGTAAATCCTGGAGGGAAGTGCTCGATGAGCACCTCAGGTAAAAGAGATATGAGATCTCATTTTCTAGAGTTAGAATGGTTGAGTTGAAGATCCAGGGGAGAGCTCAGGAGAACCATTGTAAGATATACAGGCATTTGCCATTATTTAATACAAACAACAGTTTTTCCTGTACATGTTCTGTGTCGAATGGATGTCTGTGTGTGTGTTCCATGTATATGTTGCATGTGTGTGTTGTTATCATGCCATTGCAGGGAGTGTGTTTGATTTTAGGTTGAGGGTCTTTGAGGCTTCATACCGGGAGGGTGTGACATAACATTGAGGTTCTGATAGCCGTGCATAGAGGATGCACTTCTGAACTCGTGAGGAGTCAGACAGAGACGTGCTGAGGCACAGTTTGAAATCAACAACTCAGGAAGAAGACCCTTGAGGTTGCTGAACACCTCAAGAGGAAAGGATGTGTAGTTGAGACACTGTTGCTAACAGAATCGCTGGGAACTCGGTGAGAAGCTCTGCCAAGGGGGGCATTGAGCGCGTGTACAGTGGTGCATAGAGAGAGAAATAACTCTGTTGTGAGTTCTTAAGGGAATACCAGAATCACTGAGGATTCTGAGGGACTCTTCCAGGAGGGAATTGAGTAGGTGGAAAAGGTGCATAGGGACCCAAAACTACTGAATGTTCTATGGGAGAAGAAACTCCGCCAGGAGGGCGTTGAGGAAGGTTGTAGACAGACACGAGGTGAAGGGAAATATTTGAGTTCTGAAGCTGCAGGAAGCATCCACTGGGGAAGCTTTCACTGGGCTACTGAATACCCAGGAGACTCAACGAGAAGGTCGCTTGAGTAGAAGGATAGCCAGAGGTATCCATATTCTCCATCAGAGGGAGAAGGAAGACAAAAATCCCCCAAGGGGTCTGAGTATTCGCTGAATCTCAAGAGAGACAACACCGTGTGTGCGTAGAGACTCTGCGGGAGCGCAGGAGTCAAGGCATCTGTTGAGGATTCGAGGACAGAATCTCAGGAAGGACAACACTTTTATGCGTATCAGCAAGACTCAAGTTGAGGGTTCATAGAGGAGAAGAAACGCAAAGGTCCAAGCCTTTGGGAACGTAAAGGTCCAAGCCTTTGGGAACGAATAATTCTTCCAATTCTGGGAAGAAACCACAGGAAGCTCGAGGGAGTACAACAACCGTTGGATCGACGGAGAAAGACGATCTACACCATTGGATTTCCACGTCCAGGAGGAGCATACAAGAGAGGAGGACTGACAACCGTCAGATCTCAAGAATAAATCCCGTCATCCATTGGATCAGAAGGATTGGCGCACGGGTTAACCTCAAGAGGAGGAGCGCACAGAAAAGCAGATCTGAGTCGTTCATCGTCAAGGACACGTGGCGGAAGATCTCGGCGAGTCGGTGTTTGGAAGCATCGGGGTTTCCAGGTTGTGAAACGTTTTCATATTAAAATTGTGATTGGCGATTTCCCGAAGTCGTTGGAGCCGTCGATCGTCGCGAGGACACGTGGAGAGAGATCCTGAGGAGTCGGGTTCGACATTTCAGGATTTTCGGAGTCGAGTGCATTGTGTAAGGCATCGGAGATCGGGGATCGGAGATTCCAGGAGTGCGAGTTCTTCGCATTTTCAAACTCACGAACTCCAAAATCCCGATAAGTAGGGAAGGACACAGTCACGTGGGTTGGCAAGGTCACACAAGGAAGGAGCCTAGCCAGGAGGGGCTAAGGAAAAAGGACTCACCGGGAAATTCAAGATTGAAACCCCGATAGATAAACATAAGGCTGAGGTCTTATTGGGATGGTCATATGGACCACGAGCTGAGCCCAGAGGGCCAGCACATATAGGGAAGGTGCTAGTCGCGAATCAGGGATTCGAGAGTGCAGTGACTCTCGACCGTGTGAACCGTGAAACCCTGAACCCCGATGCAGACTCAGGGATAACCATGGTTAGTTGCAGAGGTCATACGGGTGAATGAGAAGGACCCGTGGATCAGGTATTTGCACAGTGATTTCCGAGAGGAATCAAAAGAGCCAATTCGGCTCAGGCGAGAGGAATTTGAACGATCCTGAGAGCGGGTGAGTAGAGGGCAAAAGACTCGCCTGCACCAAGTGGTATCAGAGCTAGAATTTCATCTGTAGACAACAGGTGAAGAGAGAGGGAAAAAGAGGAAGACAAAGTTGTTGAGGACTCTGTAATAACTGTTTGTAGGTAGGCAACAATCAAGGAGACAGGCAATAGGAATGTAAGGATGAAGCTGGAGACACTCTTGATGAGGAGTGACGGCAGCAGATCTGCCACAAAGGCAGATAGAGGTAGTAAAATGGATACTGAAGGCCGTAGGAAGAAAAGAAAGGCAGAAAAGCTTGCAGAAATGGATAGAGAGCTCGCAGATATACGAGCAGAGATAGAGAAGCTGGAACTGTGGATGCGGCAGGATGAAGAATTGGTTCAGGTATGCGAACCAGAGACTGGGAGAGGTCTCAATGATGATGATGAAGAGGAGGAATTGGGATCGTCTGATGATCTCAAAGACTGCCAGGGGGGCAGAGAAGTAGAGATTCCATATGGCCAAGAGGACAGTGAGTGGAGATCGACTGAGAATCTCAAAGACTGGCGTGAGGACAGCCAGGAAACTTTGCATTTCCAGCTGGGCAATGAAAGGAGATCAGATGAAGATCTCGAAGACTGCCAGGAGGGCAACGGAAGCATGTTAAACTGTCGGGTGGGCAGAGGTGAAAAATTGAGACTGTCTAAAAGTCTCATGGACTCAATGGAGAGTTCAATTCAGCAGGAGTTGCTGATGAAGATGGGATCGGTTGATCTCATGGTCTGCCAGAGAAGCAACAACAGAAACATCCCATATTTCCAGGTGGGCAGGGATGAGCAGAGAAATTTGGATCAGCCAGAGGATCTGATAGAGTAGATGAGCTCGCAAAGGGATCAGCAGGTGCAGCTGACAGAGGTGAAAGACCAGAATGATATTCTGATGATTGGGGGAATACAATTATTCCTACCATCTGCCTAGGAGGAGGTAGAAAATTCTGTTGTAAATGCAGCAACAGCAGGGGAACAGTCACAGTTGATGATGACTGTCAAAGAAGAAGAAGAGTTGGAGCAAGCATTTGAGACTGTCCAAGAGGACAAAGAGAAAGAGTGTTCTGAGGAACAACTCACTGATTTCAGCCAAGGAGCTGAAAGGGAAGAAGCTGTAGCACTGAAGCTGACAACAAAAGACACAGGAGCAGAAGAGGAAAACGAGCATTCCGAGGAGTGGCTCGATATTTTCAGCCGAGAAACTGAAAACATTGCAGCACGAGAGCTTGCAGTAGCAGATGAAGAGGAAACATACAACATATGTTTGGCTGATCTGTGGAAACAGATGGAAGCCCTGGAGGAAAGGGTAAAAGTGCAGGGCACGCACATCCAACAGGTGAAGTTGGAAGTTGATGAGAAAGGCGTGGGAGATCACCGTGATCTTCCCAATGGCCAAAATTTTTTGCAGCTGAGGAGACTGCAACAGTAAAACCAGCCACTGGAGCAATTGGATGAGGTGATCATGGAGATCATGGAGCTGATGTTGAAGTCAGCAGATACTGCCAGTGAGGAGCAGCTGGACAGAAGGAGAGTAGTAGCAGTAGCGCAGCGGAAGCAGCAACAACAGTAGAATGGAGCACATGGAAATCTCCAAAGACTTGTTTGGGACCCAGGAGGATTCCAACAACTACAGGGGAAGCTCATGAGCAGGAGCTCGTGATTTTTGCAGCTGTGGAGTATGATGCAGGAGCATCTCTCCATGCAGTCAGCCAACTAGCTAGCCACGTCGGCGCACATGCATTTCAAAAACTGAAGGAAGGCGCAACCTCATTTTGAATTTGAAATTCAATGTAATTTAATGTCTTAGGCTAGTGAGCCATAGAAGCAATGCCTTTGCGCAGGCTGTAGATAAGATAGGCATTTAATGCATATCTGGCTGAGATCTAGTTCTAGATAGCAGACTAGACAGCCATTGATTGTAAATTAATTAGAGTAGGTAAATCCTGGAGGGAAGCGCTCGATGAGCACCTCAGGTAAAAGAGATCTGAGATATCATTTTTTAGAGTTAGAATGGTTGAGTTGAAGTGCCAGGGGAGAGCTCAGGAGAACCATTGTAAGATATACAATCATTTGCCATTATTTAATACAAACAACACTTTTTCCTGTACATGTTCTGTGTTGAATGGATGTCTGTGTGTGTGTTCCATGTATATGTTATATGTGTGTGTTGTTATCATGCCATTGCAGGGAGTGTGTTTGATTTCAGGTTGAGGGTCTTTGAGGCTACATACCGGGAGGGTGTGATAGAACATTAAGGTTCTGATAGCCGTGCATAGAGGATGCACTTCTGAACTCGTGAGGAGTCAGACAGAGACGTGATGAGGCACAGACTGAAATCAACAACTCAGGAAGAAGACCCTTGAGGTTGCTGAACACCTCAAGAGGCAAGGATGTGTAGTTGAGACACTTTTGCTAACAGAATCACTGAGAACTGAGTGAGAAGCTCTGCCAAGGGGGGCATTGAGCATGTGTACAATGGTGCACAGAGAGAGAAAGAACTCTGCTGTGAGTTCTTAAGGGAATACCAGAATCACTGAGGATTCTGAGGGACTCTGCCAGGAGGGCATTAAGCGGGTGGAAAAGGTGCATAGGGACCCAGAACTACTGAATGTTCTGTGGGAGAAGAAACTCCGCCAGGAGGGCGTTGAGGAAGGTTGTAGACAGACACGAGGTGA
>JZKD02S1581452.1:0-10260 GCA_000966675.3 Picea glauca | reverse complement strand
AGCGACAGGTTACTTCTGGGAGTTGCTTTGACTAGCGGGATACCTAGATATTTAATGGACTCCCACGTTGAAGCTCCTTCCATTTCCAGCACGCTGTAAATGCCAATCATTTCTATAGGAGGGCAGTTCCAGGCATAAATTTTACTCTTCATCAAACTGATTTCACTACCTGAAATTTCAGTGTAGTCATCCAATTCTTTCTTGAGAGCTCTTGCGGTGGACAGGTTGGCTTGGCCCAGAAGGAGCGTATCATCGGAAAATTGAGCATGATTAATTCTCTCAACTCTAGGAGAAATTGAGAGGCCAATTGAGGAGCGTTGCTACATGCTCTTATTCAGCTGAAAGCTTAGCACAGACGGTTGAATGGCATAGAGCAGGGGGGACACGGGGCAGCCCTGTCTTAGTCCCCTTGAGGCTTGGAAAAACTCATTCGGTCTGCCATTGACCAGAGGGGCGATCCACGGCCCCGCTATACAAGCCCTAATCCAGCGAACCAAATGTGGGTGAAATCCCATCTTTAGCATCACAACAAAAAGGAAATTCAGCCAGACTCTGTCAAAGGCATTCGCTAGATCCAACTTGACTAACATTCCTTTCTCCTTCCTTTGACAACTTGAGTGGATAGCCTCTTGCACAAGGATAATATTGTCCTGGATTTGTCTCCCCTGGATGAAGCCCCCCTGGTTCTCCAGGATGATCCTGGGGAGGACTTTTTTTATTCTGTTTGCTATTACTTTGGTGATGATTTTGTACCCCGAATTGCAGAGCGAAATAGGCCGGAATATTGAAAAGCTTTGGGCACCTTTCTCTTTGGGGATTAAATCTAAAAAGGAGGAGTTGGTGCTCCCTCCAATTTTGCTACAGTTATGAGATTTCCTCACCATTCTGACTAGATATTTTTGGATGATATCCCAGCAGGCTATATAGAACCTGGCCGTGAATCCATCAGGCCCAGGGGCTTTATCTGGGCTCATAGCTTGGAGAGCTTTTCTGATCTCCTCAGTCGTGATAGGGGTTGTCAGCCAACAGTTTTCATCTTCATTTATCAGCTTGGGGACCACCGTGAGAGGATAGAGCTTCGGTCTAGTAGGGGCCTCCCACTCTTCAGTAAACAAATTTTTATAGAAGGAGTGGGCTGCAAGTTTGATCTCCTCAAGTTTTTTGTAGGTTTGTCCCTGAAATTGGATCTCTCTGATTGAGTTATGATTTTTTCGAGATTCTTCTTGCTTGTGGAAGAAGGAAGTATTTTTGTCTCCTGCTTGGAGCCAGAGACTTCTCGACTTTATTCGCCAGCACTCTTCCTCTCTTCTAAGAGCTTTGTGAAGCTTCTTTTGCAGCTCCAACTCGTTGTTCAGCATCGCTGGGGTTACCGGGGCAGACTCCATATGCCGTTGGTGATTCTCCAGGGCCCTTTGGGCTTTTTTCCTTTCCTGCAAAGGGGAGGGCAGGTTCTTTGCCCAGTTTTTGAGATCCACTTTGAGCATTCTCAGTTTCTCTTCCCAAATGAAGAAAGGTGATCCCAACACACTCTTCTTCCAGGACTCCGAAACCAGCTCGAGGAAGCCTTCCGAGGAGACCCATAGCGGGCTGAAGTGGAAGGGGATCGGGCCCAGATTTTCCCCAGGGGTCAGGGAAAGGGAGATGGGCTTATGATCCGAGGTGCAGGATTGCAGGATTTCAGACGAGGCGAAAAGTCCAAGGGTTAAAAAGGAAGAGTGAACCAGGAAGCGGTCAAAGCGGGCTGCAATGTGCCCCGATCCCACTCTTTTGTTGTTCCAGGTGAAATTTCCTTTACTGGGTTTGATGTCCTCCAGATCCCAATCCAGCATAATGTCTTCAACCCACTCCCGTGCAGGGTCTCTTACGGGTGTTCCTCCTTTTTTTTCAGAGAGGGCTAGGGTGACATTCAGATCTCCGGCCAGAATAAGATTCTCATGATGGTTAGTAGAAAGGAAAGTATTTAGAGATTCCCAGCAATCCTTTTTTTCCGATAAAAGAACCGGAGCATAAATATTAAAGAGGCCAACCTGATGTCCCGATTTGCGGTGCAACAACTTCGTGAACATCCAATGGATGGTGCTATGTTCTTCGATCAGGTCGAGCGTTGAGGAGTTCCAGAAGGTGGCTAGACCTCCTGAAGCTCCCCTGGCGCTAGCGGCTCTACCTGCTCCTTTTTTCCATAAAATTTTACTAGCCTGGAAGGTCTCAGGCTCCTCCATCTTCGTCTCTTGGATCAGAAGTACATCCGGGGAAGTCATTCTGACTAGATCTTTGATAGCTTCTTCTTTTAGTTTGCTTCCCAACCCTCTGCAGTTCCAGGAGACGAGAAGCATTAAGAACCAGAGGGGGGGGGGTGGCTCCTTTCGAAGCCTTGCCTTTTTTTGAGGATCTGGTTTCTATCATAGCCGGGATGGTATGCTGAACTCCTGCAGTTACGTCCCTTTAAGATTTCTCCTCCCTTTTTTTTCTCTCTGGTTTCCTTCCTCTAGGGGCCTTCTCTGGGGTTCCAACAGAACTGATGGTCTCTGTGGTCCCCTCATCTGTATCTGCGCCCGTTTCAGAATCTAAAGGGATGTGCTCCTCATCCGACTTCATGCGTTCATCTGCTAGAGGGATTTCATTGACCGGTATCGGATTTTATGGGGCTGGCGGGGACTGAGTGGCTATAACTATTGGCTCTTTCCCAGTTTCCTTTGGCTTGTTAGCCCATTCTTTCGGAGGTGCCTTCTGAGGGTTTGTCTTTGAAGATGATGGTTGGCTCGCCTGCTCTGGCCTTGGGTCTTTGGATTTAGGACCTGGTTTGCTTTTCTTGACCTTTTTCCAGCCCTCAACATCTTCCTTTTCTGGGCTTTGGTTCTTTGGGCAATTCCTCTGGAAGTGTCCATGCTCTTGACAGGATCTGCACTTGAAGGGAAGGTGTTCATAATCGAGTTTCTGGTAGTGAGACCAGTTTCCCACAGTAAGCTTCACCGCCTCCAGGAGCCCTGCCTCAAGATCCACTTCAACACATATCCTAGTGCAGTTGTAGATGGACTTGTTGTCTACTGTATCAATGAATTTCCCTATTCCATTCCCAATCTTTTGCAGAGCTTCATAGTTCCAGCAGTGAACCGACAAGTTGGGGAGCCTGACCCAAACAGGTACCTCCTTTGGCAGTTCCACCATGGGAGCGAAGTTCAGGGTCCAGCGGTTCAGATACAACCCCTGGGTTCCCATAAAGTATGGTCCATTTTTGAAAATGAGATCCTTGTCTTCCTTGTTTATAAACTCGAAGAGAAAAAAGCCACTGCTCAAAGGGTAGCAGGTAACTCCTTGCTTAAGGAGAGGCTTCCAGTTCCTTTGGACCTAGGCTTCGGTGGTTTTTGCTGAGGGCCAAAGTCCCATAAACTGGCCTACCAGCCCTCTCTCAGAGAGAGCCAGGGCTATCTTAATCGCTTGCGTCTCTGGGAGGACGATTTCTGGGATTTCATCTAGATTTTTTATGAATTTTGGAACCGAAGAAGGGCCCTTGCGTTTGCCTCCACTGGCTATCATCTTCCTGAACGCATCCTCTTCTGAACTAGGGGGGGAGGGGCTGAATCCACACCCCCTGGGGCGGCCATGGTCGGCTCTGTCTGCAAAAACGGACCCTAGACGCTCTCCACGAACCCTAACGCTCTATCGTTGTGTAGTTCCTAATTATTTAGGTCACAATTAATTATCGTTAATTATCATTAGCCTCGTAATTAAACAGGTTTCTCTTAAGTCATTTTCACAACTTCGCATATCAGGACATTCATAAATCTTTCGAGGCGTGACTCCTTAATAGCGAAAGTGCGATGTATTAAATTAGTGATAATCATTGCTTATTGTTTCGATGATCATTATTAAACTTAACCACAATTTCGCTATTTCACATGTCGGGACATTGAGAGTTTTGACATGTTGGATCGTTAGATCTGGGAAATTCGATAATTTAGATTTATAGTTAGCATTTCGTTATTTAGAAAATAGGCGGCTCCAAAAGCTTTGATATTTGGAGTATTTAACAAAAAATACATGTGTTCCAACAATTGTCACTACCACTGTCACATCAATTTGTAACTGATAATCAACCTATGTGTCTCAACCATGTGCCACAACTAGAACTTGTACCATACCACACATCAATTGTGCATCAATCATCAACAATAAGATATATGAATCATAACATCGATGATGAGTATCCAATCAAATTATGTATCATATGTCAATCATGAATACAACCTGTACCATATACCATAGAATCAATCAAGTATAGACTTGTACCATATCATCAATGAAGTGCCTCAAAGAACCATATCATATCCTTCATGCATGTGCCACCATACAACTAGTGTATACCTCAACCATGCACCAATATATCAAATATATGAATCATGTCATATACAAAACCATATGTAAGAGTATACCTCACTCAACCATGTAGCCAAGATGTACCTCAACCATATGTAAATTCCTCAACCATATACCAAGCATACCTCAAACATGTACCATAGCCATAACCAACATGCAACCCTCAAAACATACTCATAAACATACATGTACCTTTGTAGCTGACCTGAAACACTGTAATGTTGACTTGTAGACCTTCCTATGACTTCAGGGACCTGGTACAAGCATATCCCCAAATTTGTCTTGTCCTTGCTGGACTAAGACATCCTGTCTTGTAGGGCCTCGGGTGACAGGTATTATGCAACCTGCAAGGTCCTCGCGGGACACTAGTAGTTTGACCCGTGCGGGTCAACTAAACTAGGGTTTCCTCATAAATTCTCGCTCTCTTCTGTAATGTCGAGACTCCCGCACTTCTCACACTTCACTACCTCAGAAATTACCATCACAAAACTTGCTAATAGATCACTAGTTCACTATAAGATATTCAATAGAATAACTAAGTGAATGTACTTATGATAGACTCCTTGAGGTGTATTTATACTTTTGTGTAATAACATTTCTCCTTAATCTTAGGGCTTCTATAATTTTCTTGTTACAACCACTTTACCCTTTCATTAAAGACTTGTAACCAACTAGGGGCTTCTTGACCATTCTTCGGGGCTTCCAACATCACAAGACCATAACTCCTCAATTGTGAGGAACCATGTGGCGTGCCACCTATCACCGGAAACGACATGACGAGGACTATCCATATATGAGTAGGTTACCTACAATTACACTATCCTTCATGACATTTTCCCTCGATCAACTTCAAGTTCCATAACCATACCTCTGGGGTTGACAAACTTCTTCAAGGGTTGACATCAATGACAATCAATCTTTCAACAATCTCCCCCTTTGGAATTTATGGCATGGTAACACTCATGATCCTTCTCATGCTCCCCCTATGACCATGCCCCAAAGGTATGGTTATGGAACCCAAAGTTGATCGAGGAAAAAGTTCATGAAGAGAAATGTAATTGCAGGTAACTTACTTATAGATGGATAGTCCTCGTCATTTTGTTTCTAGTGATAGGTGGCACACCACATGGTTCCACACAGTTGAGGAGTTATGGTCTTGTGAAGTTGGAAGCCCCGAAGAATGGTCAAGAAGCCCCTATTTGGTTACAAGTCTTTAATGAAAGGGTGAATTGGTTGTAATAATAAATTTATAGAAGCCCTGAGATTAATGAGAAAGGTTACTAAGAAAAAGTATAAATACAACTCAAGAAGTCTCTCATAAGTACATTCACTCACTTATTCTATTGAATATCTTCTTGTGAACTAGTGATCTATTGGCAAGTTTTGCGATGGTAATTTATGAGGTAGTGAAGTGTGAGAAGTGTGGAAGTCTCAGCATTACAAAAGAGAGCAGGAATTCTAGAGGAAACCCTAATTCAATTGACCCTCGTGGGTCATACTACTAGTGTCCCACGAGGACCCTGCGGGTTTCATAGTATCTCTCACGCAAGGTCCTGTGAGACAGGATGTCTTAGTCCGACGAGGACAAGACAAATTTGGGGAGATGCTTGTAGCAGGTCCCTGAAGTCATAGGAAGGTCTACAGTTCAACATTACAATGTTTCAGGTCAACTACAGAGGTACAAGTATGTTTTGAGGGTTGCATGTTGGTTATGGCTACAGTACATGCTTGAGGCATGTTTGGTATATGGTTGAGGCATTGACATATGGTCGAGGTACATCTTGGCTACATGGTTGAGTGAGGTAAACTCTTACATTTGGTTTGGTATATGGCATGATTCATATCTTTGAGAGATTGGTACATCGTTGAGGTATACACTAGTTGTATGGTGGCACATGCATGAGGTATATGTTATGGTTCTTTGAGGCACTTCATTGATGATATGGTACATGTGTATACTTTATTGATGATATGGTATATGGTACAAGTTGTATTCATGCTTGACATATGATACATAATTTGAATGGATACTCATCATTGATGTTATTGTTGGTATATCTTATTGTTAATGATTGATGCATAGTTGATTCATGGTATGGTACATGTTCTACTTGCGGCACATGGTTGAGACACACATGTTGATGATTAGTTACAGATTGATGTGAAAATGGCAATGATAGTGACAGTGGCAGTGGCAATGAAAGTGGCAATGATTGTGGTAGTGACAGTTGGTCTACACTTATATTTCAGGGCAACAAGACAGGGCAAGGAAAGGGGGTTGTAGCCTCCTTCCAGTTGGTGTCGAAGAACACAAGGAGTTGGAGATTCCTTTAGGTTGGAACCTGAAAATTAAGGGGTTGTAGCCTCCTTTTGGTTGGAGCCATATAATTCAGGGGGTTGGAGCCTCCTTCTAGTCCCATCTTGAGAATTGGGAACTAATTGCTTCCAATGAATGTATTTCTTTGATATATATAAGAAAAGTATTATGTTGGTTTATGCCATTTGGGTTTCCATGTAAATTTTGTTGTATTGTGTATCTGATGTGATATTTTTTATGCTACTTATGCTTATATTGCTGATGATATATTGAATGTTAATTATAAACTGTTGAATATTGTTGATAAAGTTGAAGAATATACATTGTGATTAAAAGTGTAAAAGTGCTCATACTGATTCACCCCCCCCTCTCAGCATTCCAACAAAGACAACCTTCATATGTCACTATGGGCACTATAATTTTATATTCATGCCCTTTAGGTTGACTAACGCACCAGCTACCTTCTAGTTGTGTATGAACCATATCTTCAACAAACAGTTGAGGAAGTTCTTACTGGTGTTCTTTGATGGTCTTTTGATCTACAACAAGACTTGGGAGGAGCACCTAAGACATGTGGACGAGATTCTCAACATCATGGAGGAGCAGTCATTGTTTGCCAAAGAAGAAAAGTGCAAGTTTGGGATGATAGAGATTCTTTATCTCGGGCATGTGATTGGTGTTAAGGGGGTAAAGGTGCAGCAGGAGAAGATCCAATCGATCTTTGATTGGCCCACAACCAGCTCACTTATAGAGTTGTGGGGGTTCTTTGGGTTATGTAGCTACTACAGGTGCTTCGTGAAAGGATTTTCACAACTGGGTGCGCCATTGATGAATCTCAGCAAGAAGGGAGAATTCAGATGGTCAGAGGAGGCACGAGAAGCATTTGACAGGATGAAGAAGGTAATGAGCACTAGCCCGATGTTAGCACTTCAATACTTCTCACAATCATTTGTATTAGAGTGTGATGCATATGGATAGGGGATAGGAGTAATGTTGATGCAAAATTGACACCCCATAACTTTTGAGAGTAGAAAGCTAAGGGATCCAGAGAGGCTCTACCCCATTTATGATAAGGATATGTTGGCCATCATGCATGCATTGGACAAATTTAGACAATACCTAGTTGTAGGGAACTTTGTGGTTAGGACTGACCACAACAACCTAAGGTATTTCTTGAAGCAGAGAGCCCTGAACAAGAGGCAACATAAATGGGTAAGTAAGGTGCAATCATATGACTTTGATATTGAGTATGTGAAGGGAAATAAGAAGGTAGTTGTTGACTCCCTTTCTAGGAGACCTACAACCTTCTCCATGACAAATATCTTAACAAATTGGAAGTCTATTCTCTTGGTGGAGTAATCCAAGAACACATTCACCTATGGGATGATGGAGGACATTATTCAGGATGACAGGTACAAAGTAGTGGATGGCATTACCTACTACAAGGATAGGATCTATCTTGTCTCTCTGTCCACACTGAAGGATATGATTATGAGAGCAGTTCATGACGCACCACTTGCAAGGCACCCAGGTATATGAAGACTTACAAGCAGGTGAGGGAGAGATTCTCTTGGAAGGGTCTCAAGGAGGATGTACTACGGTATGTGAGGGAGTGCATGACTTGTCAACAAAACAAGTCGGAGCTTACACATCCTGCAGGTTTCTTCAGTCGTTGACTATTCTAGAGCATAAGTGGGAGATAATTTCCATGGACTTTATTAAAGGGTTTTCGAAGGTACAGGGAAGGGACTGTATTTGTGTGGTGGTGGACAGGTTGACCAACTATGCACACGTTTTTTCCATTCCTTTACAGTATATCACATCGCAGGTGTTAGACATATTCTTCAGGGAGGTGTTCAGATTACATGGTCTTCGAAGATACATAGTCAGTGACCAAGAAAAAAAGTTTCTCGGTGCATTCTGGCAGAAGTTGTTCAGGTTATCAATGACAAAGTTGACACCTAGTACAAGCTATCAGCCTCATACAGATAGGAAAATAGAGATAGTGATCAAGTGGATTGAGGGATACCCATAGAACTATGTGTCGTGATAGCAAAGGGCTTGGATAAAGTGGTTTCATCTTGGGGAGCACTGCTACAATACCACTTATCACATGTCCATCATGATGAGTCCATTTAGAGAGTTGTATGGTTATGATGCTCCATCCTTTGTGGATTTGGAATTCAGGGAGAGTAGAGCCCCCAAGGCCAAAGATTGGTTGCAGGAGAGCCATGACATATTGAGAGTCATGAAGGAGAAATTACAGGTCACCCATAATCATCAGAAGATCTATGCAGATAGGCACATGAAGGAGCACATCTTTAAGGTTGGGGATATGTTCTTTTTGAGGTTGCATCCTTACAAACAATCCTCATTGAAGAATAATGGTGCAGAGAAGTTGAAGCCTCGCTTCTATGGACCATACATGGTGATCAAGAGATTCATAAAGGTAGCATATGAGTTGGAGTTTCCAAAGGGTAGCATGATCTACAACGTCTTCCATGTATCTTGCCTCAAGAAGGTGTTGGGACAGTAGGTCACCACTTCAGTAGATATTCCTCCACTGGATGAGGAAGGGCAGTTGGTTTTGACTTCAGAGAGGATTATTGATGTCATAGAGAGGAGGTTGATGAGAAGATTCATTCAAGAGTACCTGGTCATATGGAGAGGTTTTCCCACAAAGGTTGCCACTTGGGAGGGAGAGAAGATCTTACAACATCCTGGTTTGGAGTTGCTTGGGGACAAACAATCTCGGGAAGGGAGGAATGTGATGTCCCCTTCCACTTGATCAAGACGAAGGATGACTTAGTAGCCTATACAACTCCCGTAGGCTATAGTCAGTAAAGAAAAGGGAGTCAAGGGGGTTTATTTAATGTCACTTACCTAGGAGATGTTATAAAGTGACATTAAGTAAAAAGGTAAATTATTAAGTACTTGAACATTATAAGTGACTTTTAAAGTTTAAGTAAAAATTAAAGGGGGAATAAGGGTTATGTAAAAATTAAAGGGGGAATAAGGGTTATGAGGATTTGTTCAAGAGGCAAGATATAGAAGGGGTTCATAGAAGTATGAAGTAAGGTATCACTTCACATTCCTTATTATGATTTGATCTTTTTTTTAGAGTGCTATTTGAGCCAAATTTTTGTTGGGGTTTTGACCAAACCCTTCCACTTGAGTTTGGTTTTGGTGGCGCAACATCCACCTTGGCTAGACATTGAGGAAGATCCATACAAGGTCTTCAATTGAGCATCATATTTGTGGTTCTTCGACATCGTGGAGATTTAGCAGCTTGGAGAGGAGATTCGAGGGCTTCCTTGAGGGGTTGATTCTTCTATTTTGCAGGGTCATGGTGATTTATTGGAACCGTGAAGGTTTATGAGGGTGTGACAACTGTGGAGGGTTGCTAGGGGTCTCTTAGAGGGCCTGATACCTCCCATTTCTAGAACCATGAGCCAAGGAGGGGCCATAGAAGCACCTTAAAGGACTACCCACCGTTTGGCAGGGCTACGAGGGTCTTGGAGGAGTCGCAGGGGTACTAGTAGGCCACGAGGGGTCTAAAGGAGAGGGTC
>JZKD02S1581441.1:0-10260 GCA_000966675.3 Picea glauca | reverse complement strand
TTTTCTTCAATAAGTATTTTGTAAACATTGTAAAGACTTGTGACCCCCCTAATGAATGGTCACAAGTCACTCCCATAAAGAGTTTTGTAAGTTCTTTAATAAAATCAGTGGGGCTACAATCTCTCACTCTTCATCCCCCTTGGGGGAACGGTGTTTTTGGTGATTGTCTCAAATTTTGCATTTTAGCTTAGATTCAATTTTCATAACTAAAGATAAGCTAAAGTAGTATTTCAATTCATCACAAAGCACTGCAACAACACATATATTAGATTTCAATTTGGAAAGTAACACTTAATTGCTAGATTAGTTTTACTTTTTGCAATTTCAAGTTGGCAAATAAACCATCCCCTCAGCTTGTCAAAAGAGGCATGGTCAATGTGGATTAGTAATTAGTCTCACATTTCAATTTCAATTATTTACTTCTTGTTTAAAATAAACAAATTCCCCTCAGCTCCCAGTGCGCTTCCTGACCCTTCCAGTTGCGAGCTAGTCTCGATCTGCTGGAAGTAAGTTTCATACACGCTGGGCTGGTCAGTGGTTGATAGATTAATTAGGACAATCTCTAAGTGATATCATTTGCCTAAGACCTCTACCCTGAGTGTCATGTGTCAAATCACTTGGCAACTCGCCTTGTTGGATCTGCGGCACACCCGGTCGGTAAGTTTTAGATTGGTGAATGATACATAAGGAGGCCCAAACCATTTCATTAACTCAACATCAATTTATCCTAATAAAACACACGAACTACATTGCCCACGATTCACTTTAAGGAACCGGTCTCATTTTACACTCAGCAAAGCCACAGGCTTCACTTTACATTATTGGTTATCTACTTGAAGCAATTTTAATGTTACTTGCATCTAACAATTTTACCTGAGTATCCTTTTATGCAAGTATATGCTTGATGTTATATCGTGGATGAATAATTGGCTTATTTGTATTTCAATTTATGGTTGATTGTTGAATGAATCGTTAAACTCCTAGATTTAATTTCTTGTACTCAGCTTAGTTTAAGCCTTAGTATTTTTGTTAGGGACTACCCCCTTTGGCTTCGCTAGGAGTTGGCCTAGATGGAGAAGTTGAGGATTAGGTGGCAACACCTTAACTCTCACCTGCCCCCAAGGACACATCGAGTGGATTGAAGATTTATTCCACGTCTCCCAGGTGTGTATAAGGCGACAACAGTTACAATATCACTGCTCAATAAATGCTAAAGAAACTTGGCATTCAATGTAACAAATAAACACTTCATAAATAATGCCTTAACCAACCATTCAATTGCTTTAAAAGTAAAACAATAGTTGCACAAAGATGTTTATAGCACAAGAAATATGACGGCAGCACTAGAGTTAGTAGAGTTAGTCTAGGCTAGGGTTAGTAAAGTTAGGGTTTGTTCAAAGGTATTGGAAGTTTGTATGATCAAGTTACTCAACACAAAAGGGCTTAGATCACTGCGCTCCTAGGGTATATGGAGTCAAAAGGAGGACGCAAAAACTGAAGGATCAAATGATAATGGTAAAGACTAAGGACAAGAGAGTTAAACCTTGAGGTGTTGCTATGGCAAGGCCTCAAGGATGAAACCCTAGGGGAGAGAGGCTCACTTTGGTGTAGGGGAACTAGGCCTCAGTGCTCTCTCCTCCTTCCTTAGCTCAATAGAAAAACGGCTAGCTCAAAAGATTGCATAAAACTAAGACAAGAAGGTTTGCAAGTAACGTGTTGCTATGGCAAGGCTTTACCAGGCAAACCCTAGGGAAAATCGGCTCACCAAGGTGTAGGGGAACCGGGGCTTGATGCGTTTTCTCCTTCTTAGCTCAACAAATAAGAAAAACGACTATCATCGAAGAAGATGGATGGAGTGTTGCTATGGAAAGGCTCAATCCTCTTCAACAAGGGATAGAAAGAAAGAATAGAGTTTTGCTAAGGCAAGGCTCTATCTTACTTCAGCTAATAAAATGGCTTAAAAGCATGGTAGGGACATGAGACAAGGACCTTCAATGTGTGCTTGTCACCTAGGGTTTAATTCAACAAATTATAACCATAAATGCAAAAAAAACAATACTACAACCATTCAATTAAGAAGTTTTTCAGGCATTCACTTACATTTAACCAAGAAATCATATAACAAACCCTAGTTGTAATACCTTCCACCAAGAGAAATTCCAAAATGCCAATAAAAGTCCAAAAATGTCTTTCTTCAACAAGTGCGCCTCACAATTTTAGCCAATAGCTCCAAAGATAGCGCAAATTTTAGACCTCACTAATGAGTGAGTGAAAGATGATGAAAAAATGAAGGTGAAAACCCTCAATTTATACAGTACAATGACCTAATTTTACTTTTTAGGTCATGAAAAGGCCGACAAGGACAAAATACTAAAATCATATTGTTTTACATTAAATGTTTAAATTAAGTCCCTAATCAAGCAATAGAAGGACGTCATCCCCTTTCTAGCCTTTGAGGGCAAATGCAGCCTCCTGAAGCAAAACGTTAGCCCTCCTTGGGCTTCTCCAAGCTGCCACACGTGCCAAACTGCCCTGTCCATCTGCCAAAACGCTAATGAAGAAAGGATGACATCATGAACCTCTTGGGTGACGTCCTAGGCCTTCCAAGGCCAACGTTCCACTGAAAAGGGCACAATCTCCCTAGGTCAAGCTCTGTCAGGATGCCTCTACAAGAAGTCCCTCTTTGGTGCAAAGCCCTCTGTTCTGTCTGTGCCCCCTGTTGGAATCTCAGCATCCATCTGGTGGGCTCTTCAGCACCATGGAGGTTCGAACTGATCGTCTCCCCATGTGTACCTGTCCAACATGGTACTTGTCTGTCGGGCATGATCTTGCACATCAACAGCTACGCCCTCCATGGGATCATAAGTCACAGGGATCATAGCAATGTCAATCACATCTCATCATCAATATTATTACAGATGTGTATAAAACCCCTATTACCCCAGTTAAAATCTCAAAGACATTATACAAGCCTGCAATACAAGTCTGGGCAAAGTGACAAAGCGTCCTATTGGGCTAGTTTCTATTGGAGAAGGAAAGTTCCCAGAAAAGACTAAATCTAAGCCATGAAAGTGGGTGATCTGGATAAGGGATGTCCTGACAATGGGCGCAATGAAAGCAGGGGAATGCAAAGCTTTACCTGTGGGTGCCTTTGTAGAAGGCAGGCTGCACTTGTCCTGGATGCAATTGTTTCCAAGCCCATTCATGCCTTTTATTATTTATTCTTATTGTTTTTTCTCCAAGAAGCTAATCAGGGGACACTGCCCTGACGTGGTGACCAATGGTGACAGCGTTACCCACAAGTACTTTCACAGAAATGAGAAGGTTGGGTCGTGATGAGACCCCCTTCACATTGGAACCTTTGAAAACCCCATTTAATTGATGTGTGGGCCCCTCCCATGAGTAGTGCGCCCCTCCTAGTTTACCATCTCACCCTCACATGGCCCCATGCTCCACCTAACCTATCCACACCCTCAATCCATGTCAAAACCCTCAAGTGGTGCACCCCCCTCCTTGAGATTCTCTCCCTTGCTTGGTTTTTGACACTTGGATATCATCCAAGAGGGGCGAGTTTGCCTCTCTAAGCTATAAAGAGAGCCTCTCCTCATTCATTTCTTGACCAATCTTGGAGCTAGTGTTACTCTACTGACATTTGGCCCCACTCTCTTGCTCTTGCCATCTTGCATTTCACTTCATTTGCTCTTGAGAGTCTTGGAGCAACTTGTTGCTGCAACACTCTCACATTGGATTAATAAAGCCTTGGAGGATTTTGAATCACCAAGAGTATTTTGGTTGCATTCTATCATTATGAGGTGATATTGTGATATTTGAGTTTATTGTGTAGTGTTGAGTAGATCTTGAGTAAAGTAGTTTATTTGGGTAGATTAGCAAAGAGTATTCTTGCCGATTTATTTATGTTGGATAGCTAGTTGTTTAAAGTATTTCAGATTGTTAGTTTATCTACACATATTATCTACTTCCATGCTTCACAATTTGTCTTGAGTTTTGCAGGTTTACTTCAAGGGATTGTTGGGAAAGCCTCAAGAAGGAGTCTTCCCTCAAAGCCTTCTCAAACTCCTAGCTTACTTAGTCCTATATTTCTGCACCCATTTCATTCATATTTCAGTTTAATAACCATCTTAAATAGGTCAAATAATTTTACTTTCATTTGGAGATTTTTATGTGAAAAATTTATGCATAAAAAACAAAAAAAATTCTTAACTTTGTTGTGTTGTGCAGCATTTTCAGCAAGCATTTGCTTGCTGGTTTTTGCAGGTTCTTACCAGAAACAAGGGGTTGTGCTGTTGAAATTCACCCACACAACACATCAAAAGATCAACCTTTGAGTGGGTAACAAGTCTCTCTTTTCTCTCACTCATTTCTAGTATTGTAGGAAGCCCCCGGAAAGTTCCCTTGAGACTTGCATTCTATTGTTGTATTTCAACCTTTGTAATTTATTTTTTGTAATTAGTTAGTGCCTACACCTACATAGATTTATTTCAACATTCTTTTATTTCTTGCCCCACTTGTCATTAGGACAAGGTTGTGTGGCTAGGACTACAATAATAATTGTTTGTCTTTTCTTTCCAATCCTCTTTGGCACAACATTGGTAGGCTTGCCTCCACCTTGTGCCATTGTGAGTGGTTTGCTGCAATATATTTCAAGTTTTGCTTAACTAAGATTGCCTACACCTTGGGAGAGAAACCCCCCATATCGTATGGCTAGGATGATAAATGTGTGTTGATGTTTATTGTTATTTACATGATTAAAATCATCTAGAGTAGACATCTCACACATGCTCATCTTAGTTTAAGCCCTCAAGGCATAGTTTCATTGTCATGTTCTATTTTTTATCAAGTGCAATCTCTCATGGTTTATATGTTTTTTTGAAGTAATCCTTTAAATCTGAAATTTATCTATCTCTTAAGGCATTTGCCATCCACTACTTCAATTTAGACATAGAGCATGTACATAGTGTAGAACTTAGTTTTCTTTTTAGCAAGTCTTGTTCATTTATGAATTTACTTCATGGGTAGATGATGACAACTTAAGACAATTTTTTGTTATTTTTGACAAGTTGTTCTTGTTTGTCATCTCACTTATATCTTTCAAGTTTTACACATGCATGATAAGTAAATGATGATGGAATAGCTCATGTATTTCAACTTTTCTTTACAAGTTTTGATGTGTTCATAAGCTTTAGATTCACAATCTGCAATACATTTTCACAGTCATTTAAGTTTCGGTTTTGGGGATAAATCACTGTTTTTTGGCACCTAAAACTTATTTAAAACACTCATAACACATCTTAAGACTCAGTCCTAAGTCATGACAATATATTAGACCAACTAAGACACCTAATTCCACCATATTCACCATCTAAAACGGGTTTGAGGAAAACAACGGAAGGTGTAGGCAGGGGACTGTCTCACGGCGCATAGGATGTGTCATTTCCGAGAAGTACTCAGACTTTAGGGCTGACTGTGAAATCTAGGGTGGGCCCCGTTGCCTTACTATCTTGAGCATCTGGCAGTTATTTGACAATAGGAGGAGGAGGAGTAAGGTTTGACACTTAGTTAGGAGGGTAAATAAAATTTATAAAATCTTTAAACAACTCTTAACCACTTAGTCTTCTAGACCATCTTTACTTGGGTATATCTTATGATGGTTGTTTAGAACTCTACATTGCAAGCACATACATCTTTATCTTTCATGCAATCTTGTGGTTTGATTATCTAAGTGTTAGATCTTTTGAGTTTGGTTTGAGCATTTATTTTTCAAGTATTTTATATCTTTCAATTCATGCTCTTTGTGGTGTGATTCAAGGAGAAGTTGCGCATCCCATTTGGAGGCATCATCTTTTTGAGTCTTGAGTGCTTTTATGGTTGCCATTGAAAAGCAATCCAATTCTTATTGGGGCATGCTTGGCTTTATGTGAATGATCTCGATGTTTTGATATGTTTTGGATTCTCACATTCAAACACTTGTTAATCTTGTCTATTTGTTTCTTGTGTATCTCTTGTATAATTTTTGTAATATCCCTCATTCATTATTGTGAGTACTTGTAGCATTGTTGTGGGATAGTTGTAACTTTGTAACACTTGTAATCATTTTGTAATTCAACACCCTCAAACATAGTTGACCCCTTGCCCAATTTCTAGGCACTAGTCTTAGTTGACTTAGGAAAAAAGGCTTTGCTTGACATTTTATTGATCTTGCATCTTGCATTTGCTGCCTTAGCATCATAGGTTAGTTTTTCCCTAGGAGTAAGCCTATAAGGAAGAGGTTCCAGTCAAGGTGACAGTGTGGACTGTGAACCTAGGCATTGTGCCTCCAAGGACACTCTAAGTGAGATGGAGTTTGCTCACGTTTGCAAGTGTGTATTAGGACGACAACACTGTCTATCAAAATCCCTTTCTGAAGATATGACTCGCCTAGGGGGCGCTTTTACCTCATTATCAATTTCTGTGAAATTACAACCCTCTTCTTTCATACTGATGCCCAAGTCTGAAAATTCATGAATGTGGGTTAGAAACTTAATCACTTGTTTGTCGTCATAAAAAACCTGCCAATGATCTACATTATTAGGAACTGAGGGTCTAAAAATCACTTCAATCGAAATATTCTCATCAATTAAACTGTCTGGAAGTTGAAGTGTGGAAGCTGCAACTGCAAGTTCATCTGCCTTTGAATTTTGTTCTCTAGGAATATCAATCAAGTCCATGGCATCTAGGTAATTCATTAAATCCCAAATTACATTCCTATATCCCTTCAATCTTTCGGACTTACAAGAAAATTTACCTTTTAACTGTTGTATAACCAAGTCTGAATCCCCTTTGATGTTTAGACATCTTATACCTCTATCTTTGCAAAGTTCTAAACCAAGGAGAAAAGCTTCATACTCATCCACATTATTAGTTGCATCAAACTCCAATCTATAAGCAAATTTCGAAACTTTACCATTTGGAGCTTGAAGTATAATCCCAACACCTTTTCTTGTTCTAAAAAAAGCACCATCAAAATTCATGTACCATACTTTGTCTACTTCATCATCTTGGACTTTATCTTCTAAGGGCACAATGGAGTTAGACAAAATGGCAGAGTCACCAAGACCCTCATTAGTAAACTTTAATTCATTTCTGGGATTTTCAGGATCTTCAATATTATATCTTCTAAACACTTCCCTGTTCAACTTAAAAGTGTTCCCATTCGGAGTAGGTAGGGTGGCATAAGATAAATCCATTTGTAAGTTACCACCCAAATGTGTCGCTGCCTTTCTATTCAACAACATTCCCCAAGCATCTGGAGCATCAATTACCACAACGTCCATTTCAAACATAATATCCGGAAATGCTGCTAAGTGTACTTGCAAACCCTTAATCAATCCATGCACTTCAATTGTTTTACTATCCATGGCGCAAATGTTATGGTAAGGTATAGATATTCTTAAGTTCAATTGTTGCATTAATTTCTTAGTCATAACATTTGAGCTTGCCCTTGAATCTAGCATGCAATTATGTAACACTTTGTCTTTCACAAGTAAAGAAAGGTAGAAGGGTAAATTCTTCTCATTTCCCCTATCCCAATTCTGTAGAATTACTGGTGCGTCCTGGTAAGCCACGACTGGTTGTTTCTCAACAAAACTCTTAGGAGGATCATCTATGGATTTAAGTAGCTTTTACCTTTGTGAAGGGATCTTCATAATTTCTGATACTGGTACTAACATCTTTGCATTATTCAACCATCCAGCTAAGTCAATATTCAAATCTGTATTAATAGGCACATTTGACTTAGGAGGGGTTGGAGATACCTTGGGAACATTTGTTTGACCTTTATCTTGACTTTTATTTCCATTCCTTTGGTATGTAATGCCTCTATATTTAGCCATTTCTGCAACTTGTTGGGGTGTGGGCTTGGGCCCATACTTTTCGTTGCCTTATCAACATTATTCATGAAGTTTTCACTACTCCCACGATCCTCAAAATCCATCCAATCACACCTACTTTTATAATATCTTTCACCACAGATATTTATTTGTTCATTTCCTTGGTTTCCATAATCATTATCACATTCTTCAAGGAAAACTAGACAAGTTGATTCCTCATGAAACTCACCACAAGGTCTACAGTAAAGTATGGAGCGTTGATCTACCAAGTTGGTGGATTCAAAAGGATTTGGTGGCCTTTGATCATTTTGGGGAGGTCTTCTTGGCCACTTATCATTTGGCTTATGTTGTTGTATATTACTTTGGGACCTCTCCATAGTGATCAACCTATTTTGCAAAGCATTGATCTGATTGGTGTGGTTTACTTCCATCTTCTTAATTAACTGGGTCAATTCCTTAATTCCATCACTTGATGATCCTTGACCCGCATCCTTCTTCTTCTTTTCATCATTAACCTTTGAAGAAGAACCTCTTGTGAAACCAGGAATGTTGGACTTCCTAGCCTCAAGCATATTTTGTTCAATTCTTAGAGTTGTAGCTTGTGCTGCTCTCAAAGTTTGAAGATCCTGATCCCTTAAGGCATACCTCATTTCACCTTCAAATGCCTCTATATAGTATATCAAGATTGCAGTATATGATGGCTTAATGTCATTATGAAGGTTTTTCACCAAGATATTGAACTTAGTGTTAAATTCTACCACCGTTTCATTTTCTTTCTTATGGCTAGTGGTAAGGGAAGCAAGCTGGAATCTATGTTCTTTTTTATCTCCCCATCTCTTCCTAAATTCATTCAATATCTCATCAACGGTGCTAAACTTATCTGCATCGAAATCTGTAAACCATTCTGCAGTATCTCCTTCAAAAGAGTACATGTTATCGGACAGTTTGTAGGAAAGGTTTAAAAGCTTGGAGACAAGACTCAAACTGGCATAACAGGAGCTTCCCCACCCACTGTCACCTCGATGGGGAGCTCTTTCTATTCAGGGTGGCTAATCCCTAGGGAGACGTCCCTAGTAATCTGGGGTTCTGAAGGAAAAGGATCAAGGTGTCAGGCTCAAAGGTTAAGGTAAGCTTTCCCTTCACAGATTACTGCCAACAGGATAGTCAAAGAAGAGATATTTCACTGAAAGAGCACCTGTTTGCGAGACAAGACAAATGAAACTAAAATGTGCATACAGTGATTAGTACTTCAAAATATCAATGACTATCTTTAATACATATGAGCAATAATGGATGTAATTATTGACGAAGTCAATGATTGCATTTAAAGCTAAGACTTAAAATGTTACTTCCTCAAAAAATACAAAAAGCTATTGGCATTCAATGTATAAGGTCAAATCCTTGTATTATCTCAATGCAATAAATATCATAAATCTGCTCATATATATATTGTTGCTGCGTCACTATACTAAAGGGGTGACGTCAGCCTAGTTTCTAGGTTAGTTATGTAGGCAAAGAAGTGAATGTTTTGCACACTAGGCCAATGAAAATACTCTACACATCAATGCCACATGCTAGGTGACAAGATCACAATGTTTTAAGCTAAATAGGAGTTCAAGAATAAGTGTGACGTCACTAGCTAGTTAGGGTTAGGTTAGCTAGACAAAGAGGTGGACGTTTGGCTAAATTGACCAATGAAATTGCTTAATACCTCTATGGCTATCAAAGGATGAGTCAGCCGCAACTTTTAGTCCAAACACAAGTTCAAAAGGGGCAAGACGTCATTAGGGTTAGTTCAAACGCTAGGGTTAGTAGGGTTTCAATTTAAGAGGGTTTTGAAAGATTGTTTGATAACAAAAGGTTCAACGTTGCAACTTAGACTAGTGCCTTGGGTTAATGGAGTTAAAGAGAAGAGACTAAAGACTTGGAAAGACTTAAACTTAAGGAAGGGAAGGTTAGGTTCAATGGTGCTGCAATGGCAGGGTCACCAAATCAAAACCCTAAGGGGAGGGGGCTCATTCCGGTGTAGCTAAAGCTAGGCCTCATGCTCCTCGCTCTTTTCTTAAGACTCTTTGGCAAAAAACGGCTAGCTATAAAACATAAATCTATGGCTGAAAAGTGTTTCTTGGGGACAAGGCTTTTCAAACCCTAGAAGACAAACCCTAGGTGTAAAATCAATTAGGCCTATGACGTCTTCTTTCTTCAATTTATGCTTTAAACTAACTCAAGAAAAAGAGGAACTAGTGTAGCTATGGCTAAGCTAGGTTCTTCTTAATCAAATGGCTAATCAAGCTTTTATCATGGGGACATGAAGCAATGACCTACTTGTGTGCTTGCTCCCTAGGGTTTCAATGATTAAGCAAATAGTAACAAT
>JZKD02S1581430.1:0-10260 GCA_000966675.3 Picea glauca | reverse complement strand
ATTCTCTCAACCACTCCCTCCAAGTATGGAATCGGTTGGATCTGAATCCGGCTATATATGTAGTGATGTATGTGTGTAACAAGAAGATAATACAATTGTTGTTTGTGTGTTATTCCTGTGCAATGGCTGAGCTTTCAATTTCTATTTGTTTAGTCATCGATCACGATGTGAATGAATTGTATGCACATTTTATTTCTCATGGTGATTTTTTCGAGACGCATGCATGGATCATTTGTCTTGACGTTTAAAGTTCAGGGAATCCCCTCAACTGACCTGGCTGATTCGGTTAAATCGAGATCGTGAGATAACAAATGGATAGGGGTACCATGTGGACGAACTAGATCAAGTCTGGAGTTCAAAAAGAAAAATGTGTGGCCCATATTGCAACTGATTATGTCATGATCGGTCACCAGCGATGGAGTCAGTGTGTGGAAAGCCAGGTTTTGAATCATGGTTCTTCAATGTCGATGAGTTGTCAGTCATCGTCGAGTAGAAGGTTTAGGTGGTAAAAAGTGTGGTTTATGGGTTTTGATTCATTGATGTCGATAAGATATTGACGATCGGCGGTAGTAATCTCATGGGATCTAACGCAATTTTACCAACTTCGTGCAACAATTGATGAAACTTCAGTGTTGGCGAGTTGGAAACTTGACTATTCCATTTTAACTTTTTTGCCAAGATATATGGTTCTTTGGTGACCGTTGACTTTCTCATGGTGACGTGTAGTTTGACATGCCCGGGATGACATGGAATCCATGGTAACGTGGTGAGGTGTCGTGTTCTGTAGTTGATGACATGCCAATATCGATGTGGTTGGCAAGGTGGCGATACAAGTGCCTACGTGGTGAATGATGAGGCGAGGTGACTGTTGGTTGTGGAACCTGATTATCTTCCTGATTCAGAGGTATTTTGTTTTCAGCCATGTTTATACCCCATGAAGTATTTACACCCCAGAAGTATGTACACTCTTCCACGCGGGGGACTGTAGAGAGGGGTTACCCCCTCTGCGAGGTTCGGGGGAGCTATCCCCTGAGCTAGGGGGTCCAGGGGCAAGCAGGCCCCCGAAAGAAAAATTGTTTTGTAAATGTATATTGTAATTTCATTGTAAATCTAGACTGTTCATTATAAGGTCCCAAATCTAACGGTAGAAATTATGTTACGGTTTTTTGCCCTAGAAGGAAACCCTCTGTTATGAGGGAAATGTATTGTGGCTATGCATGACGACGAATATTGTATTATGAGATAGGATACTGTGAGAGAAAGAAGAGGAATTTACAGTGGGTTTTTTGTAGGTTGTATCCCTTCATTTGTTGGATAATAATAAAAGAAGGACCTGGCAATTTATGTGGTGGACGTAGCCCACACTGGGTGAACCACGTATATCTGTGTCTCTATTGTATTGTGTATCTTTTGTATTTTATTTCCACATTTGTTTTATTTTATTGCTCTTCAATCTTGTTTTTCTAACACTGACATGTCAAATACTAACGTGGCTCTATGTTGTGTTGTTCTCAGGTAAAACTTACCCGAATAAATATACGACTGAGATCATCTCTTGAGTTAATTGGACGATCGTGATCTCGAGGAATATTCATTTTTCGACGTCAAGACTAGGATTTTTCTTGGCATATTTTGTTATGTGTGATGTTGGGCGTGAAGGACCGATGTATCGTCGGCATCAACGGATGCCTCTACCCAATTTTCTATCGGTGCACATTTGTATGTTGGCATGGACAACACCCGATATTTATCAGTGTTGGCACTCTTAAGGGGAGACTGCCTCACTTGCACATCTGTATGTTGGTGCGGTTGATGCCCGACATTCATCAGTGTCAACAACCTCAAAGGGTGATCATCGAACATCGACAACAAATCAGTTTTTATAGGCAATTTGATAGTTTTGAAAATGTTAAGAGTTGAAAACCTTCCTTTTTCAATGTATAAACTATCTATCTTTCTATATGCTCCAGTCATAATTCATATCAAGCTCGAAACTCATATAATACAATAGAAACAAAAGGAACAAACCCAAAAAACCTATCATGGTTATGTGAAAATCAAATCATAAGGATGAAATTAAAAGAAAGTGGTACCCCAAAATTCCTAAAATTTTAAGGGTTTGTTGAGTGCTCAACAAAACTCTAAGAACTTATTTTCATACTCTTCCATGGACATATTCCTCAAGTTCAACTTAAATAACTCTTACATATTTTTGTCATATTAATTCTCTAAAATATATTTTTATTGGAAATATTTCTTAAACTACTTCCAAGTGATCTTGTTTCCATTGATGTGCTTGACTTTCTTCAGCTAGTCCCATTGCATAAAATCCTTTTGTTGTATATGGTAGATGGAAATATTTGCTTCCAAGTTGGATGAGTAGTTATGTATTTAAAACTAATTTTTGATTCCAAGAAAAAATATTTATACTCTTCTGCCTTTTAGTTCTCTCCATCAAAATTCGGTGTATTACGCTTCTTGAGCTCTCCTTGCAAATTGTCCACTTCTTGCCTTCCTCTATGATGCATAACATGGGACACTTCTAGGTTGATCTATGATTGTTCAAATTAATGTGCCTTCCTGGCTAAATTATCAAGTGATTAATGTGGTCTATGAGTCCTACTAACATTTATAGAGTTCTTGGATCCTCTATATTCCTCTCTTCTTGCATGAGTTCTTCCTTCTTCCTTATGTCTTTAACCTAATCCAACTTTGTCGTTCCTTTGCAATTGGTTTTTACTCCATTGAAGTTGAGTGTTTATATGATTTTCCTCCTCTTGATATCTAATTATTCTCTCATTATCATCTATATAGATATATACTTCCATTGTAAGGTTCTTCATGGTCTCTAATAGCTCTATTGGCTCTACTCTACTTGTACGTGCATTAGATTATGTCTTCTCATTTCCCAAACTAATATTCAATCCCCTCACTTCTTCCTCATGGATATGAGTTCCCTGGGTATCTTCCAAGATTTTGGTCCTCATAATTATGAAAAATTTGCATGCAACAAACTACAGTTATATATGAATAATTCTTCAATTTTGGATATGTATATTTTATGCCCTTTTAAGGTCATCGATCATCTTCTTTCTGATTTTCTAAGATTTCTACTGCTCAAATCTTAATTATAGGTTCATAGATAGATTCTTATCCTTAATATGTTTCCATTGAATACCCTCTTTCTCAAATATGACCTCTAAAATTAAAGTTATCTCTCTCTGAATATGCCACTTCTACCCAATTTTGCACTTTCTTCTTATCTATAGTCTAGCTATGAGGTCGTCTTCAGCCACTTGCAGAAGAAAATATTTTAGGAACCAAGAAAAATTTTGTATTATGAATTGATAATAATGATGATGGTGATCCCATGGAAACTCTTATATTTTTAATATAATCCTCTAGTCAAACTCCATGGCAATTTGGAAATGTCAACTTTGTCCTTTTCCACATTTCTGTCCAAACTTCGAATTTTTAGTCGAAATTGTTATCTTTCAAACTGACCAGTTCTGGAAAAACTTATCTACTAAAAATTCATATAGATTGATGAGGAGGTAATATGTTCATACGATATATTTTCCAAATTTTTGATCTAGGGTCCCTTATCTTCCTCTGAAGATCTCAAAAATTCCCAAAAAGCAGCCTAAATAATGGATTTTGGCCTATTTTGGCATCCCTATTCCAAAACCCTTGGAATATATCCAATTAATTTACTATGTATTTTCATGTCTACTTTCCTAACTCCCTATAAAAATATCATTAAAAACAAGGTCTCTTTCAACGATTACCACCATGTTCTTCAAAAATCACTAATTTGCACTTTCTAGAAAAATTGAGAAGAATCGGCCAATAGCCCTCACTGGAAATTTTATGCCCCTCAACATTGTGGAATTTCATCTAATTTGGAGTTAATTTTCTCATGTTATGGCCAAAATAAGATTCTAGCTTCAAACTTATTTTCTTAAACATAGGCCATCATCTTACTGACATGGAAACCTGTCCATGTGGCATAGCACGCAGCTATTAATGTGGAATAGAATCCACCTAGAACCCTTGGGTTGTTCCATGTCACTTCCTCAACCACCCTAACCCTACCTTGTCACCTCTCTAGGCCATTTCTCTTTCAATTTTCTTCTTCCACTTTATTTTTATTTAATTTTTATTTATTTGTGGGTCCATGTACCTTTTCATACACGACAAATTTTCTGACCACCAATGAGACATAGGTTCCACCTCCTCTCATATGCCTCCACCTAGAACCTTTGCATTGGCTACAGTGATGGGTCAAGTCCCACCTATAACACCCCCCAACTAGCATACACATATGCAATCGTCGATCCAATAGTGATGGTAGTGGTGGATTATGAGCCTTCAACTAGCATACATATTAATTTCTCTAAATATCCCATAACATCTTAGCACCTCGGTGCCATGTGTTTCCTTATCATTGGTTGTGGGCCCAAATGAACCTGAATAAAAACCACTTCCACTAGGGTTCGTAAACCACTTTATAGTCATGGCATCTACATCATCACTCGATCCCTCCACCATGCACCTCAGTCCATAGATCAGCCTTTTTAGACCCTACCACATGTACACTCAATCCCTAACATATGACACTCTGACGCTACCACCATGGTATTCCACATCACTGATACGGGTGCACGTCACAACCCGTATGAAAATTCCCAAGAATTTTCAAAATTCTATTTTTCTCCAATCTTGTCAAAAATGCTTATTTTTCATAAATTTACCCTTGGCCACCATGGAAAACTCTATTTTAATCCTCTAATGGCTTATTTATACCCTCTGCACATCAATTTGACCTATGTAGTAAAAATTTGGATATCCCAGTACAAAATTCTCACTGAATTTCATTGAGAAATTGGGGATTTTACCCAATTTCACCCACTTATCCACATAATTTTCATAATTATGTGTATTTTCAAATTTATTCATATTCATCATGAATTTTTCATGCTTTTCCCCTGGAATTAATTCTTTCTTTAACTGTAAATTCAACATTTCTAATCCATTCAAGCTTTGTATTTCACCCAAATTTTAGGGATTTTGCTCAATTTTCATCCTTGCAACTTAAATTCATTAAATTTCAAGACTTGTATGCCTAAAACATGATCAATTTGGGTTTTTCACCAAATTTTTCCCAATTACTGAGTTTCAAACTATTTTCCCCAGTTTTTCCTTAGGGGACTTCTATCATACAATTATATAGTAGTCTATAGCATTTTTCCTCTGCAATTTATGGTCTACGCTCTGTTATCTAACATGTAAATACCTAATGTTGTAACCTGATCCAGGAGGATCTCAATGACCACCCATCTTGTCCAACTGGCTCAAAACATTTTTTTGGCAACTTACTATTTTTAGCAGCTTTTCGGTTCCTAAACATTTGGGGCCATTTTTAGGGCCTAAACGACGCTTTTTCGATATCAGGAACCTTAATGATAGTTGAAGGATTTGATTTATCCCCCTAAATGAATATCCTCATCAATACCTTTCCAACGAACTATCGTGCGCCCTAAACGGATATCATATGCAAAAGCTACGACCCCGAGAAGTTGATGTACTAACTTACCCCAACGAGGCCCACATGACTTTTGGCGCTTCATCTCCTAGGGTTAGGTTTTTGGATGTATAGGGTTTTGGAATTCATGTTTATTGTAAAATGGCCTTCATATCCTCATTGTACTCATCTTCTTGCAAATGAGTGTAGCTGTCACATCTCTTCTCAGAGATAAGCTACCACCATTATAACAATCTTGTTTTCAGACTACATTTTACGGTTTTCAGCATATTTCTTATTTAATATAAACTAAGTTTTATTATATCTATGTCATTGTTCATTGTGTCTCTGTAGTAATATTATAAATCTTTGGTTTCATTTCATTCTGCTCATAAATCTGTATCAGTGGTATCAAAGTAGTCTGCTCCTTGTCGTTTTTTTTAATGTATGTCCCTGACACGGTTAGGGTATAGAGAGTTGGGTCTCGAGCTTGTTTATCTTGAGGAAACCTGCTCTTGCACGCCCAATAAACCGTCCATGGTGGGTGAAAATAAATACGATGGGACAGGAGATCATTTCAAAATTGTACTCAATGAATCCCTTGAGCGACATAGGAACGAGATGATGGACAACTTTGCACAAATCCTTCAATGGTTGCTAACAAGCAACGCATCCACCTCAAGCAAAAGTGCCACCCCCTTCAAGGTATAGATCAACTTTTATATTCCTATATTTAAAGGTCAAATAGATGTCGATGCTGTAGATAAATGGTTAAACCTTCTGGAAGGTTATTTTTCTATCCACAACTTTTTCAATAGAGAAAATATTATTTTTGTGTTCCTCAAGGTCGTCCCCCATGTCAAATATTGGTGGGAGACTTTATGTGAGAAAAAGGAAATAAAGGGATTCACATTATTTTCATTTGCACCCACTTAGGGTTCCTTCAGGGATGTTATTAAGGAAAAATACGACCATGTTGGAAGTTATGACGACTTGTATACAAGATGGACCACACTGAGACAGGAAAGAGACAAAACAGTGCCAAAGTTCACTAATTTCTTCCATACCTTGAGCACCAAGCTAGGTATCAAATATTCTAAGAGACATATGGTGCTCAAGTACCATGACATTCTGCATAGATACATCCAGATAGAAACGTACTTTTTTGGACATCTCACCCTTGGGCACGGCCTATCGATATGTCATCAAAATCGAACAGAAGCTGAAACAAAAGCCTCGACAATTTAGGTCTGGGAACCCCTCATAGTGAAGCAGGGAAAGGGAAGCCCCAACGCACAGAAAAAAAAATATAGATAAAATATGGAAAACCTCAGGACAACCAGTCCAAGCCGTAAGAAAATAAGTACAATGGGAAGACGAAGAAAGATACTAGGAAGTGGTGCGACTTCCATAAGAGCCCCTAGCATAATATTGTTGATTGTAGCTCAAAACAGTGATTGGTGGATGAGGTAAAAGCCTCTAAATCAGATGTGGGTTCTAAATCTGTTAGGGTCCTAACCCGCACATAGGTAGAACAATATATTCGGATGTAATAAAGGTCTATATTAATAAGGCCTTGCAATAAAATAGAATAAGTCGAATGTAAGAAGACCTAATAGAAGCTTCCACTTCTAGAAGGATCTTCCTCTAGATGCTTCTTTTGATAAACATATTTAGTATAAATAGGAGTCGAGGGTATGAGAACCCTAGCTTGGATATTATTGTAATAGAGCTCTGCTCGACTGGAGGTTTCCCCCTCGAAGAGGCCCGTGAACATTGCTCTCAAAATCAAAGTGTTATTTATGTTGTTATTATTATATCATTTCAGTGTTATTGTGGTGATTGTTCTGGTTATATTGTTGTTATTCTGCCATTTCTATCATTTTATTTATGTTATGCATACTTTTTATATCTGGTATATTACAAGTGGTATCAGAGCACTTTCCTCGGCAGAAATTGTGGGTAAATTTTTTTTCAGGGTAGAGACGTATTCTGGTGTCTTTAAGCCATAGAGATTTGTCGTTACATGCACAAACCCGCGATTGAGGGATTCATACACGCAGGAAATACAAGTGGTACTTAAGTGAACATATGTTGGCCACCCTTGTAACCCTTGTTGGTACCCCTTTGAGTGGTAGCGCATCAGAAAACACCTGTGTACAGATCGGCCTAGATTACTTGAAGCCCTCTTTACATAAACCGATTGACTGCCTGACTTCTATAGTGCCACCGAGAACAGCACTTGGGAATATACTCTCTAGTACCTGGGTATTTGGTTAGTACAGTTAAGGGTACGGTCTAGCCTCCTTAGTTAGTGCCCTGAGATATTGGGTCAAGTACTACTATTGGACCCCGCACGTATATCAGAGAGCTATAGCACAGGGAAAACCCTTGTATGTAGAACCCTTGAATACCTAACCCTTGGGGATAGAAACATAAACAAATTAAAACAGACAAGATCTATTGTCGTGCAACTGTGTTCGGGTAGACAAATCACTACACATTTCTTCCTGGTTAAGAATTTGGGCATTTCATCACTGCAGTATTCTTCAGACCGGAGTATAACTCCGCAGGTGTTAAAAAAAAAAGTCTGGAAATTTTTTCACCATTATTTGAGACCTATTCCATTGGATTCATCTCTTTGCCCTTATCACGATCATACATATAATTTTTCGGCAAAATTTTTGACCCCACCCACCCCTTTTTGGTTCCCTCGTCCTCATCGCCCATACCCATAGCCAAGACTTGGAAGATCGCTTCAATACCTTGCAATCTAGTCTCACCAAGACCCAACAAGAAGTGAAACAACTCAGTGCCAATGTTGTCACCATCAATACAACCATGTAGTCCTTAATGGAGGAAATCAAACAAGACCTGACCACCTAGATTGAATCTGTCTTTTTGCAACTCTGCACCAAGATGCATATCCCTATAGATAACCCTTCCTCTGACTCACCTCCACATAATGAAGTTGAACATTCCTCTCATTCCCATAACTTTCAGCACCATCACTTTCAACGTGACCTACGCCTTCCATGGGTGGATATGACCAAATTTGATGGCTCGGACCCCACTAATTGGGTAACCTAAATGGAACATTATTTCTCTTTATACGAAATTACAGATGACTTGGACAAACTCCGGTATGGTTTTCTCCATCTAGATCAAGAACGTTGGCAATGGTGGCAATGGTGGCAATGGAGAAAAACTTTTTGTCAAGGCTATATTGCTTGGAAACACTTTGTGGCAGAGCATTATGAATGCTTTGACAATGACACCAACCATTTGGGCCATTTGAAAAAGTTGAAACAATCAGGAACAGTGGAAGACTTTATAGTTTCCTTTGAGCGCATGGATTTTCAAACATAGGGCATGTATGATGCCTTTTTCCGAGAGTGTTTTATCAGTGGCCTCAAGGATGATATTAGGGCCCATGTCTTCATGGCTCGGCCTTAGAGTTGGGTGGAGGATACTAAAAGAGATAAAGAAGCACAATAGGTTGTATCTTCTCAAAACCGGAAACCCTCATTTATCCCTCGCACTAAACTAGTAAATCCCACTACTCCCTCCGCTCCACTAAAGATCCAAAAATTGACCAGGGTTGAAATGGTTGAACGCCAACTCAAAGGCCTTTGTTATAATTGTGATGACAAATATTTCTCTGGCCACAAGTCTAAGGAACAAAATATTTCTATGGCCATCTCCAAGAATATTTCAGAAGAGGATGTTGAAACTCCCTTTGTGTCTGAGTCACCTGAAACCACTGACATAGCCCCTCCCTCAGACCCTCCCAAAGTAGAACCAGTCATTTCCCTCAATGCTCTCACTGCCTTCTTCGCTCCCCAAACCCTCAAGCTAATCGGTTACATCAAGCATCGGAAGGTCATCATTCTGGTTGATAGTGGAAGCACCCAAATCATGATTTCCAATGGTGGCTCCATGAAATGTGGAGGTCGTTGTGAAAATGTGCGTCTCCAAATTGGTGAATACCACCTGAAATCTCATATGTTTGCTATCGACATGGGCGGTTGTGACATTGTATTAGGTGCAAACTGGCTAATAACTTTGGGTCCCATTCTCATGGATTTTAAGGAATTAACCATGTAATTCGACCAGGAGAGCCACCAATATAAGTTCCAAGGCATCACCGTCGATTCACCTGAGATCAATAGTTCTCATCGCATGGAAAAGCTGCTCAAAAAAGGTCATTATGGTGTTATTTCCCAACTCCATGCCATACAAGAAACAAAGACACCCTTGGTGCCGCAAGACCTCCAAGACATCATTTATAAACATCAAGTGGTATTTTCCACTCCCCAGAGACTCCCTCCTTCCCATGGTGTTCATGATCATTCCATTCCCCTTGTACCCGGAAGCCTTCCTCCCAATATACGTCTGTATCGTCACCCATTTTCCCAAAAAAATGAAATTGAGAAAATGATCTAGGAACTCCTTAATGCAGTCATTATCCGCCCGAGTACGAGCCCCTACTATTCTCATGTGGTCATGGTCCTGAAGAAAGAAGGTTCTTGGCAAATGTGTCCTAACTTTTGTGCCCTCAAAAAACTTACCATTAAAGACAAATTTCCCATTCATGTCATTGATGACCTCTTGAATGAATTGAGTGGCACCCAATTCTTTACTAAACTTGATCTTCGTTCAAGCTACCACCAGATACGTATGAAAGAGGCAGACATTCCAAAGACTACCTTTAGAACTCATGAGGGCCACTATGA
>JZKD02S1581419.1:0-10260 GCA_000966675.3 Picea glauca | reverse complement strand
AATCGAGCAATTTCTCTCATATAAACATTATAAATGTTGGCTTCCTTGTGAGTGATCTTTACTGGAATACAATAGGAAGATTTATTAAGCTTATCCACCATTACCATGATAGAATCATGTTGTTTGTTTGTTCTGGGCAATTTGGTGATGAAATCCATTGTTACAACTTCTCATTTCCACTCAGGAATGGGTAATGGATGTATCAAACCAACTGGGTGTCTATGCTCAACCTTTACCTTTTGACATTCCAAACATTTGGCAATAAAATCAACAACTTATTTCTTCATGCCTGGCCAATAATATTGGCTCTTGACAACTGCAATAGTTTTTTGATAACCTGGGTTCCTAGCATAAGATACATTATGCATTTATCTCAATATAATATTTTTCAATTCCTAGGAATTTGGTACATAAATTCTTCCCCTGTATATGAGAATTTCATCATTTTCTAGCTTATAGTCTTCCATTTTCTGCTGCAAAATACCTTGTTGTAATTTTGCCACTAATTCCTTGTATTGTAAATCTGATTTTGCAGCCTCTAAAATTATGTGTTTCAAATCTGATTGGTACATGCTAATGGTTGTAGCATGCAATTCATGCACTCTTCTTCTGAGTGCATCAACCACTTTGTTCTCTTTTCCTTTGATATACTTTATATCAAAGTCATATTCACTGAGAAATTCCAGACATCTTCTTTGCCTAGTATTTAGAGTTGGATGATCAAATAAATATTTCATACCATTATAGTCTATCCTCAGCTCAAACCTTTTCCCCATGAGGTAGTGCCTCCACTTCCTCAAGGAATGCACTATGGATGTCAAATCCAAATCATGAGTGGCATAGTGTCTTTCATGCTCCTTCAACTTCCTTGATTCATAACATACACCAACGCCATTTTGACTAAGGACTCCACCAAGTCCTTCTTTACATGCATCAGTGCATACAATGAAGTCTTCATTTGGATCTGTAGTCCTTAGTATTGAATAACTTGTTAATAACTTCTTCAATTGTTGGAAACTCTTTTCACGATCCAATGTCCACTGAAACTTCACACCCTTATTTTGCAAGGAAGTGATTGGGTGTGCAATATTTGAGAATCCTTTAATAAATCTCCTATAGTAGCCTACAAGGCCCATGAATGATCTAACATCTGTCACATTCCTCGGATTTTACCATCCTCTAATGGCTTCTATCTTTTTAGGATCCACTGTTATCCCATCCTCTGAAATGATATGTCCCAAATAATTAATTTGCTTCTGATAAAATGAGCACTTGCTCAATTTGGCATACAACTGATGCTCCCTTAATACTTGTAATACCATTCTCAAGTGTTTTTCATGCTCTTCCTTTGAGTTAGAATAAATAATATTTTCATCTAAAAATACAATAAATACTTATCTAAGTATTCTCTAAAAATACCATTCATTAAACACATGAAGACAGTTGGTGCATTTGATAATCCAAAGGGCACCACTGTGAACTCATAATGACCATACCTTGTTCTGAAAACAGTATTGTTGATGTCTTCTTATTTAATTCTTACTTGATGATAACCAGACCTAAGATCAATCTTGGAGAATATTTTTGCATCTTTCAGCTGATCAAATAGGTCATCGATCCTTGGCAAAGGATACTTATTCTTCACAGTTACCTTGTTCAACTTCCTAAAGTCAATGAAAAGTCTCAATGTTCCATCCTTTTTATTCACAAATAAAATTGGGGCACCCCAAGGTGACACACTTGGGCATATATACTCCTTCTTCAGAAGCTCTTCAAGTTGCATTTGCAACTTCTTCAATTCTGGTGTACTTATCCTATAAGGAGTCTTGGATACTGGAGTTGCTCCAGGAATCAAATTTATGGAGAAATCAATGTCTCTTTTAGGGGGTAATCTTGCTACTTCCTTAAACACATATTCAAACTCCTTTAGGACTACATAATCTTCAATATTTTACACTCTATCTTTAGGTGTTTCCTCCATATGAGATGCAAATATTTGACACCCTTTTCTATAACATTTCTTCAACTGCAATGTTGAAATTTCTATGATGGTTACTGCCCTGGGAATTCCCTGCACTGTCCTTAGGTTCCTTTCCTCATCCAATCAAGTGAATGCCTTTTTATGACAATCTAGAATAGCATGATGTTGGTCCAACCAATCCATCCCAATTAGACAGTCATAGGAACCTAAATTCAAGATGTTTAAATATTCCCTGGTGTTCAATCCATTCGTGTCGATAAGACATGACTTAACCATCTCATTAAATTTTCTTTTGGCTCTGGTAGCCAGCTGCACCAACCAATATTTTCCATGCTTGCTTCTTGGTAAATGAAAACTTTCCACCATCTTAAGATCTATATAACTATGACTAGCTCTTGAATCAATTAAAATAGCAATGGTTTGGTTGTTGATCATACCTTCTGCTTCAATCATATGTGGTTGATATTGTGCTTGTTTGTTACTGAGGGCTTCATAGATCCTTGGTACATTTATGCCCATGTCCTACACTATTTCATCTTGCTGTACATTGTGAACAATTCTCACTTTTTCACCTCTGTGAGGACAATCTTTGAACATATGATCTCATTTACAACCCCAACATTGAATAGGTGGTTACCTTGGCCTTTGACCCCCTGTCTCAATATTTCTGGGTTCTCTAGAAGTTGGATGTCCCTGAGGATTAATTCTGAATAATGGTGGCTTAGTCCCCTTCTTCCTCTGATCCATGTTTAATTTCTTCTTGTCTTCCCAATATTTTTGGAAAGTTGGACTTGCTTTTTGCTGATCATATAGGCATTTAGCTCACCTTATGGTCTCCTCTAATGTTTTTGGATCATCATATTGTATTTTGTCACTGATGAATGATGGAAATCCACTCAAATACCTCTAAATCCGACTTGTCTCATCCTTGATGAAAGAAACATACTTCAACATTTCTAAAAACCTTCTTTCATATTCATCTATGGTCATACTCCCAAGCTTGAGTTCAAAGATCTCTTTCATTTTCTTGTCATAGTATCTCTTAGTCAAGTATTTATTCTCAAAATACTTCTTGAATTCCCTCCAAGTAACATTTTTCTCTTTAATGTGTTGCACCTACACAAGTTGATCCCACCACATGGATGCCTTTCCCTTGAGTTGATAGATGAAAATTCTTCCTTATGCATGAGAAGAATAATTATGCAAATGAAAATACTTTCTCATTCCCAACAACCATGTCTCTACATATTCATTCTTCTTGTGCTCACCATCAAATGTAGGAGGTTTGACTTTGTTCATTTCTACTTATAGCTCATCCACCCCAGACCTCTTATGCTTCCTGATAGGGGATGGACTTGAGTTGTTGTGTTCTCTCTTATTGGAATGCCTCGGGGAGTGATGGTGATGTCTGATAACACTTCTTGTTCTTCTTTTCTCATCAGGAGACCCGTGACTTCTTGATTTGCTTGAGCCACTCTCCTTATCCAATTTCTTTTCTATTTTGTTCAAGTTCTGCATTAACTCCATGTTGAAGTTCTCCTATTGCTCCTTGGCTCTCATAAGACTTTCATTATCAGCTTCATGGATTTGGACATCCTTCTGCAAATTTGTAATGGTCTCTACCATATTCATGTTTTCATCCCTTCCTTCTCCATGTCCATTGGAGTTTGTTCCTTCAATACCCAAATGGACATCCATCCCTTTGATCTCATCTTCCTGGTTGTAAGTCCCCTGTGCATCTTCCATTCCTATGGACTCTGTGTTGATCCTTATCTAACCTATTTGTTGTTAACTATGCAAAATGTGTAGCCAAAAAAACTTTGTCAAGTTAACTGACTCATCAATTTCATGAAAAATATGAACCATTCTGGTTCAATAATATATCAGAATTATTTCTTCTTATCTCCTGAAAAATTGAATGCCCAGATCAATTTTTTGAGAGAATAATTATATTCTACTTTCCAACAACTTTCCAACACCTGCTTCCATGCTCCATTCTGAGTCTTGAGCAGAAAGATATGGTTATTTGAAATTTTTCCATTAATTTTTTTGTTCACTCTTCAACTTGGTGCAATTATGCATTTTTGCACCTACTCCATTGGAATTTTTGTAGGATCTCAATTGGGTTTCTTCACATACATATTTTGGACAGTTTGTCCAAGTTTCACCTTTTTCTGGGTTCTAGGATGATAGTTACAGCCTGTTGAAGTTCTAGGCCAATTCGTGTTTTTGATCTGGAATGCTACAGGTACCTTCTTTGCCATCTTAAACATTTTTAACTTGCCCAGAAATTTAATTCATCTCTAGTACACTTCTATGGTTCAATATCTTTCCATTGACTACTCATGCGCCTCAATATGATTCCGGAGTAGAACGTTATGGCCCTTCGAAGTTAGTTGGGTCTTAAAATTTACCCTCCACTGTTTGTCCTGTAACTTCCTCATAAAAGCTTCATTTGACAAATGGTTTACACCATTATAAATCTCTCTCTGGACTCTTTTATTTGATCTGCAAAGACATAGTGTACCTTGGGTGGTACACTATGTTCTCGTCATTTTTTAGTAGCTAAAAACGTTTTTTAGGGTCTCAAAAAGGCGCTGCAAAAAAATGACCTTCAAACAGTATAAAACGTCACAGAAATTCGCTAGTTTTTTGCTCTTGTACACCATCCAAATGACTTCGCGTGCACAAATTTCAACTTGTACACCCATATTTAGCATGTGCATCAACACCATAAGGTAGTGCATGCTCCAAGCACCTATAATCAATGTGGATCACTTCTCTGTCGCACCAATAACTGGTGCACACTACTTTTGTGTCACGTGCCAATATCCACCGCGCACAATTTTGGTTCTTACACTAATACCTGTTGCACGTCATTTTTGTGTTGCACGCTAATATTTTGTGCACATTTTAATGTACACGTTGGACCCTACCAAAGTTTAGTATGTCCCCACCTCACACCAGTACTCCACGCGCACCATTAACTAAATTGTTGTGCGATAGCATATACCCACATTATGCACGTACCAGCAAAATTTTGTTGCGCTCTACCAACACTGCGCACACCACGTGTGCCATTATTATGCGTGTGCACACTGTGCATGCCAATATTTTTTTCCACGCAATGCTAATCTGCACCGTGCAACGTCAAATTTAAGTGCACAGACCTGCGTGCCAATATTTTTCCATGTAATGTCAAATTTAAGTGTGCAGACCCGCATGCCAATATTTTTCCACGCAGTGTCAAATTTAAGTGCGCACACCCACACGCCAATAGTTTTTCGTGTGGTGCTAAATTTTAGTGCGTGCACCCGCATGTCAATATATTTCCGCCCAACACCAAATTTTAGCGCGCACACCCGCATGCCAATATTTTTCCGCGCAACGTCAAATTTTAGCGTGCGCACTAGCACACCAATATTTTTTGCGCAGCATCAAATTTTAGCACGCACACCCGCATGCCAATATTTTTCCACATATCACAAGATTTTCACTGCCCATCTAGGCTCAGTGTTGAAAATTGAATCTCTAATACCATATTGTAACATACCTTACCACCCAGGCTAGGCCATGCTACTCCAAAAAACACTTTGATACCATATTGTAACATACTCGGGAATCCAGGTCGGGCCATGCTACTCCATAAAATGCTCTGATACCATATTGTGACATCCCCAACGTCCAACTGGGTTATGCCACGTAAAAAAATTCGATCTATATGCAAATTAAAACATATTCACACAGAAAATCTTGCTGAACTTTATATATAAAACTTAAAACATAAAAATACATTCTGTAAATGCACAGATTCATACAGAAATAACAATAAGCATATACATGCAACACACATGAATAACCCATACAAATAAACACATACATAATAATGGAACATGTAATTTAACACAAAATGGACACTTATCTTGTAAAAATGTCACCAATTGTGTGTAGACCTTCCACGAATCTCCCAGCCTTAGACCACACTACTCATCACTCTCAACAGTGCATCACCCCCAAGATGGGACTAAACTCCACCCAGGTAAAGGGATTCCTAACCAGGATGACGTATCTCACACAACAGGAAAGACTCGGTCACAGGTGCCACTCAAATTAACAGCCTACAGTCCCTCATTCCCCACATGCATGTCCCACCCCAGGAAGTGTTCCCCTTCTCTGCTCAGCAGTCCCTCAATTGCCCCACTTCCTTTCTGGGACTTCAACAACAAGCTGGACATTAAGTCTGAGAGCCATGTAGTTGTAGTTTAGCACCTTCGGGAAATCAATTCCCAACAATTATCTCACATAGAGAGAAATTGCTCACGGGCCTGATAACCCACCTCTTCAATATCCCATAGGCCTGACAACCCGCTTCTTCAGTCTACCTCCCAAGCTAACCAGGTACAAATATAGGTATGGGTATGGATATAGGTACAAGTACAATGACAGGAAGGTACAGAGGACAACTCAATGAGTAAGTGCATGATGATGGAATGATAACAAAATGAACTAATTCCAAACTATATGTACGCATGTTCCCAACTTGACACTTGTCATGTTGGGAGCTACTTTGGCCCACTTGTCCCCATCCTTAGAACTTAGGATAAAACAATTATCCATACTTTATACTTTAAGGAATATTGATATAATATTCCTTTTTGGCTTAAGCTCCCTAGCTTATCCCTTTTCCTTAACTTGTATCCCCCGCTTTCCCTAACTAATGGAGTTTAGTACCCTATACTCTTTTATCGTGGTCGGTCTACATGCAACGATGTATTATATTAATGATGAGACATATACAAATATAGGCTCACTTCCCTTTAGCATTTAGGTTCTTTGGCCTAATACAAAACATAATCCTCCTAGCTTATAATAACTAGCTCACCAGCCTATAAAACACAACATATACACAAAGGCTCCCTTGCCTCAAAATTGCACAGACATAAGTTTGTTGCACGTGGTATCTTGGAATGTGCACACTTCATCATTTTAGTGCGCAATACATGTGCGCACTATACCATGGAAGGTGCATACAAAAATGATATCAAACAGCTTACCAACTTAAGTACATTTGCATTTACATTTACAATTGGGTTCGACCGAGGGGTATTACAATTTATTTATGAGAAATAACTTATTTACCAAACATTTTGACTGATATAAACTTCCCATCTTCCCCAATGGTTTCTTGGTCGAATCTTCATCTGAGATATTCAACAGTACTGAATCTACAAGACAAAGTTGAATCATACTTCTTGCTCTTCTTTTGAGTTTCTCTCATTCTCCCATTAGCATGCATGTCGATTGGGTACCTGGATAGACCGTTGTCCATTGTTCTCGATCTACAAGAATATCTTCATTTTAAGCTTCCAAAGCTCAAAATTCTAGCCATTGAATTTTTCTATCTCAATTATTGAACTGCTTGCCATTCTTTACCACAATATTTAACACAATTTATGACTTACAACTCTTACTGTACATAGGGTTTAGCTCTCAGATTCAAGATTGGTAAATCAAGATCTAATACACATGCCAAATCTTAACACAGCTCTGATACCACTCGTCAAACCTGAACTTTGCTCTAATACCACTTGTCAGGAAACGAGATACACTTCCACACTAAACCTAGAAGAAGAGAAGAATAATTTAATCATAAACGTAAATGACAAAGAAATCACACAGTACATAGAGATTTTACCATGGAAACCCAAATCGAGAAAACCAACATTCCTTAAGCATTATGATCTCTTGTTGTCTTATTCAATCTGAATAAAAGGTTGCATGTCTAACCTTGGTCCACACCTAAGACACAATTGACATCATACCCTCTTTCCTTTGCAAGAACAACCCTATAGAAAATCTAACTTACATTTGCATGACCAACAACCTACATTTAAATGTTTCTCTAAAAAATGACTATCCTATGATTCATTGATATTCATTAGCCTTTACAGCCTAATAACACGCCTCTTTATAGGCTTTACAACATGAAAAAACCTAAATACTTGCAGGTGCCCAAAAATGGTTATAGATCCATGTAGATCATTGGCTACAAATCCCGCAAATCTCAGGATTTTGTTACAGTCGACTCCAAGTCAGATTACCAGTCGACTACCAATCATCCTTCATTCGGTCTTCAGTCGGCCTCTACACGCCCACATGTTGACCTCTTGTCGATTGACCTATTCGACTTGCTTTCAATGTATTTACCATGTCGAATTGCCTCAACCATCGAATTCGACTTTACCCAGTTGACTAACCTTGACCTTCGACTTGTTGTCGATCCACCTCGACTTCAACTGTCAGTCGATCCACCTCAACTAGAATTTCACTGCAAAGAATATAACAACCCAACAGAAAGAACGTTCACTAAACAGTTTGTTTTGAAAAATTTAAGACACCATAAATATAGAGAAGAATACTTGGTGATGTCATAAACCAATAAGGCTTTTGTTGCTTCTTTTCAATAAGATCTTGAGATAGATCAAAATGACTCATGTCCAGGGTGCAAGATTCCCAAAGAAATGCTTTGCATATCATTAATTTATATTCAATTTGGCATGGATTGGAATGGCATAGGATAAAAAAATTATGTTTTGACTTTTTTCCCGTAACTAACATCAAAATCAGGCAACCCAATCGCTGGTGAAATCTCAATTTTATATTTTCTTAAATAGATTTTTTGAATACCTAAATCGATTCAGCGTCCTCAAAAACTCATAGGGCACCTGGAATGTGTAATCTCAACCACTGAAATATGATATTCTAACTATCCTTCTAAATTCTTTGCAGTTTTTTGAGAAAAACTAGTAAAAAAAAACATGCCCGGAAAAGGCATAGTCTAAACGTTCTAAGATTTTGACTTTTTCCATCTATTACCATCGGAATCCGACAATGCCATTGTTGGAAAAAATTGCAATTTTACAATGCTCAAATTATATTTTTGAATACATAAGTCGATTTAACATCCTCTAAGGGCACTCTGAATATATATATTGAACCACTCCAATCTGTCATTTCAACTTTTTTTCTAAATTTCTAACTAATTTTTGAATGAAACCTTTCTGAAAAATACCTTTAAAAAGGTAAAAAAGTAGAAATTTAAACTATGTCCCCCCAAAAAGTAAAAACTTAGCACCTTTAAACTAGGTGAATTGGAATTCTCAACTAAAGATATACCATTAATTTCTTAAGCACTTGCATTTAAGAAGGCATCATAAAAGGTATCTAAGAGAACTACCATAAAGGGATCCACAAACAACCATTTTTCATTTTCAACTGCTCGTTGAAACAAGAAGTTAAAAACTTTCTCAAATTACTTTTATTTATTTATTTATTTTATATTTGTTATATATATATATATATATATATATATATATATATATATATATAATATTTAATTGTTAATCACTTTAAGGATAAATATATATAATCCAAAATGATGCTATCAAGTTGGATGGATTTGTTGTGCACATTGCAAAAATATAGACATATTCCTCCCATCTTTTCTTTCTCTACCTGTTGCAACAGAAACTGGCAAGATGTTATAAATCTTTAATCAAAACGACAACATAGTATATATCTAGTGATAAGGAAATTGTATGTTTTAAAGATTTATTTAACCTATCAGCACATCACCATGGATACTATTTTGTTTTCACTCCATCGCTTCAGTTTGCAAAGAGATTCTTCTGACAAGGCCATCCATAGTTATGTGAGTTCTCTTGGCACTCAAAGACCCTCCAGAAGCAAATTGTCCTTTTTGACATGGGAATCGAGAACTAGGGAATCATGTATGTCCTATTTCCTGAACAGATCCAAATTGTATGCACAACTTTGAAACTTTTAATTTTTTTTAAATGTTTTCTGGTCCAACATTATCCACAAAGAAAAGTTGCATGTCAGAATTTAGTATATAGTTTTGTATAGTTTTGTCCAATGGCTGTGCAATGATTTTTTTACTCTTTTCGAATCTCTCTTTGTTTACAGAAAAGTGGTTATGGATCCATCCCAAAGTGGTTGAGATATTTTTATATTTTTTAAGATATTTTTATATTTTTTTGAGATATTTTTATATTTTCCTATTATTGTGGTATTTTGAGGATTAGTGAGCAAATTGTTGGCTAGAGGAATATCTCCAATCTTCATTGGCATCTTCAATTAGTACTTTGTTATGAAGTATGCATTTTCTTTGGATATTTTAATCAACGTTAATTCGTACTTTGTATGCATTTGTTCTTAAATCCATAATTGATGTTGTCATGTTTTGGTAACATTAAAAA
>JZKD02S1581408.1:0-10260 GCA_000966675.3 Picea glauca | reverse complement strand
TAAACTCAAATTTATGTTCTATTCTATTTCAAACTCTATTTTAAACTAGATTCTACAATCATAAATCAAAGCATAATCTAACATGTAAATGCATGTGGGGTTAGTGTATGAGTTTCCAAATTCGTTCCTAATTATAAAATCAATGCATATGAACAAAAATCCTTCATACTAAATGCAAAAGAGAATCAAAACAGTTAAACCACAACAACAAATTAAAGAAATGAAGGAACAACTCATGTACAGGAAATAAAGAGACATCTAAGCTATGAAATGCATAAATAACACAGAGAACAGTTACCAGACTGTTGGTGGGCCCCCCAGCAAGTCGTGGTCACCTCTCAAACACACACCACGAGCTCAGCAAAATGATTTCACCATTAAAACTTGAAAAACACAGTCTTATACAATTCTGGCAATTGAAAAATGAAAAAACAAAAGAAAACGTTTTTATCTCTATCCTCTACTTTGTCCACTGCTCCTTAGCTATTGTATGACCACCACGGTGGTATTTATAAGATTTACAGACCAAGTGGTCAACCACAGGAGGTTCGAACCACTTCTAAAATTGGTAAATTTCATTAACGGTGCCCTAACTGCCGAAACTGAGTGAGCCAATAATCGCCTTCTTTGGACAACCGAAATCGAGTTGTCTTGAGCTTAGTAGCTAGAAGGAGCGATCATGAATAAAATCCATGTGCCTGATTTGTCCATCACTGGCCGCCAATGCCATAACCGCCAACTCACCTTGCGTTTTTGTGCAATACTGGGTGCCAGAACAAGTGTCAGATCGAGTGTCGGATCAAGTGCCGAAACTAGAAACATGGTGCGTTTTTCCCTATAACAGCAGAAAAACACGAATTAACTCTTGGAAATCATAGAACATGATGAATTACACTTGATTTAATCATTAAACATGAATTACACGTACCTTATGTCGATCATACCATTTTATCATCAAATTCTCCAAAAAGATCCTTCAAAAAGATGAAAAACACATATATACATATGGAAAAAGTGTATAATAACCATCATGAAAATGATCATATCTCGGGCCCAACACCCCCTCTGAAATCATCATGGATAAAGTTCTCTGAAATTCATGGTACATTGAGCACTTAGTCTTGTAAATGTTCACTCTATAGCCAAATTCGATATCAAATAAAGGGTATCAAGGTTAATTTGTGAGGTATTTTAAGTAGTCTAGATTCCTAAGGTTGATCTCCTTTGGTTTGCAAGTTACATACAAAGCCTTGGGCTACATACTATTACCACCTTCCATCCATTGTTGTATTTACTCCATTACCATTCCAAATGTCCCTAAGAAAATATCACTCATGGAATATTAGGCATAAGTTGTAAGGGCATCATTGTTGGAATAGTGTATATCCTTGAGAGTTGTTTTGGAAGTCCATTGGTCTCACACCACTTATTCTCTTTCACTATAAAAATTGTTGTAAGTTTCATCATAACCCCAAATTTGAAATATTTGGAAAGCAATCCTGTGACACTTTGCTCCTTTTGGACTTCATCTGTGGCCCTATACTTTCTAAAGTTTGTTGTTTTGAGCTACATTTCATGTCATTTAACATTTCAAAAGATTATACTTCTTACACCACAAGTTATAATTGTGTAATTTCCACACATGTTTTATCCTACAACATGATACTCATAGGCTTATCCAAATATACCATTGCATGAATAACCAAATCCTTATTATCTGATTACCATAAATTTGGAGAATTCACCTTTTGCAGCCATAGCCCCATATTGATTGATCCATACATTCACATGATTGCTACTAGTTTTCCCTAAGGACATTACACTTGTGTATATCCAAAAAAATCAGATATTATCTTTGCTTAAGGACTGGCCACATTATAGTAGTGTGTAATTAAATGATCAATTTGATGCACAAAAAGAGATATGTTTTCATAACCAGAGGCGATATATAATGTCAAGTCACAAGTAATTAAATTAGGGCATGTCCAGAGATCTACAATAGAATACACAAGTTTACAAAAGTTATGGGGGTTGTTAAAGCAAAATTCAATTTTTTTCCAAGGTTAAATGATGATGCATGGATTTTTTGGGGATTTTCCGAGGGTCATAACTTTTGACTCGGTTATCTGTTTGGGCTCAAATTTTACGTAGAGTTGCATCTTGAAGAATTCACTGTCCTGTTGATTGGATCTATTCAATTGGACATCGTTTCGACACCTTTTTAGGGCCAAATTCCTTCATATAAGGCCTCAAATTGGGGTCTTAGTGTTTTACGGGAATTTCTAATTTCTAATTTTTCAATTATCAATTATCTCTTAGTTTATGATCTTAATAAGAAAAGTGAGTTGAAAAATAGTGTCATGCTAGTTATCTCTTAGTTAGTGGTCAATTTTAGAGTCATGCAAGAATTTTCTAAATTTAGTTGTTTAAAAAAAAACCGTGGTTTTTCTAAAATTAGTTGTTTTCGAAAATCTTGGATAGTAGTTATAAGGATTTGAACTTAGATTGTAATAGTTAAGATAGAGAAGGAATAAAATAGATTTATTTTTCCATTCTCATGTGTTTTCATGGTTTATTTGATCTTGTGAATGAATCTCAGGCTTTGGCTACATCATTTGGTATCAGAGAGGGAAGATAGATGGGAGAGGAAGAGGAAGAGAAGGTCTTGCTCATATGCGCAAAGATATGAAAAAACTCCAAAGGCAAGTATAAGATCTTACAAGCATGTTGGTTAGTCAGAGAATAATACAAAGAGAAGTGTCTGATGAGTAGACATACCAAGGAAATATAGATCAACATATAGAACATGAAGAAGAACACGAAGAAGAACAATTAGAGTGCGTGTCTTTTGAAGAAAGGATGCTCAGGGCTCTAGAAGGGAGAAATGATAGGATCAAGATGGAAGTTTCAGAATATGCAAGGAATCTAAAACTAGAGGAGTTAATAGATTGGTTGAACGCCATGGATAATTTTTTTGATTGACAGCCTATGCCAGAGGAAAAGAAGGTGAAATTTGCATGCACCAAGTTGAAGGGTCACACCATGATTTGGTGGGATCATGTGCAGAAATATAGAGTAAGAAAAGGAAAAGACAAAATTAATACCTGGAGAAAGATGGAAAAAAATTGTGAGAATTTTTTTTTCCTCTAAACTATGCCCATACCCTTTTTCGTAGATTTCATAACTTGAAGCAAAACCTGCCCACTGTGGAGGAACTCAAAAACGATTTTTATCAGTTGTTCATTTGCGTGGATCACCAGGAAACTGATGAGCAATTGGTTGCACGGTATGTGAATTGTTTAAAATTTTCTATTCAAGATGAACTAAGCATGCATAGTGTTCGCAGTGTGGAAGAGTGATGTAGGAGCATCGCCTTCAAAGTCAAAGAAGCAAGCGTGGAGGCAGGGATATTCCATCTCAACATGATAGAATTTTGAATCAACATTTAACTCATAAACATAATGAGTTGTTGAGATATTTTGGAAACAACATTTTTAAATATATCTTGTTTGTAAAGTCTTGTACGACTGTAAGGAGTTGTAGATAGAGAGTGTCAGCTCTTATCTGGTAATAATCGATAGTTATTGTAATAGGATAAGGTAGGTAATTGCTAGAAACTGATAGGATAGGTTGCAGACAGGACATAGAAGAGCTCGAGGAGCCACTCCTTAGATAGATTATTGTTGTATTGTATTAGAAAAACATAGAGAACATGAGATATCAGAATTTTTTTTTCTTAGAGTAGCAGATAGGAAAAGAAGAAAGATGCAATGAAGAACTGTAATACAATGTAATTTATTTCATGAATGAATAGAACAGACATAATTGTTCCAATTCCTTGGACAATGTTCATTTTGAGGTGTGATTGAGTGAATGGTGTATTATATGTGTGTTTTAGATCATTTCGTTTATTTATGAGTGTTTATGGTTAATCATATGAATTTGTGACGAACTAGATAAGTTCCAATCATCTCTCTTCTGAGAACTCCTATGAAAGGAGTGCATATTGTACGCAAGGAGTGCGTCGACAGAGTATTGAATTGACTCAGAGGATTTCAGAAGGAACGACGAGAACTTAAACCAAGTGCAAGGAGTGCATAGAGTCCAGAGGTGACTAAGTGTCGAGGAACTAGAACAGAGAAGTGCAAGGAGTGAGAGAAGAGTTTCTTTCAAATAAATCCTTCATTCCAAGTTTGTTGAGATCCAAGGAACGCAAGGAGTGCGTGGGAGATCAAAATCCTCAAGGGGATCAAGCTCATGAGAGATAGCGGGAGGAAATATTCAAAGGGAGTGAAGCTTTGAAGGTTTCACAAGTTATCGGTCAAGATCCGTCCACGAGGGAGAGAGATCATTCCAGATCGTTGGATCTGGGAAAAGTACACGTGATTTAAGTCTCTGTGTGCATAAATGAGTGAGGATTCGCCGAAGTCCCAAAGAGGTTAGGGACTGTTCATCGTCAAGAGGGACAGGGGGCGTAAGATCTACAACTCCGGAGCGGAAGTACTTTGGAATTTTTGTAGACAAGGAGAAATCAAGATTGTCAAAGAGCTGAAGACCGAAGTACATCCTGGTCGTTAGTCGCCAAGAGGTACGTGTCAACAGATCAGATACTTCGGGTGAAAACACTCAGAAGGTGAGTTTGCAGGATTTGAAACTATCGAAGCCCGAAGAGCCGAAGTGAATCACAACCATCGATCTGTGAGAGAAATGCGTCGACAGATCGTCGACTTCGGGTGAAAACGCTAAGAAAGAAAGTGTACAGGAGTTGAAACTACCGAAGCCCAAAGAGCCGAAATCAATCATAGTCGTCGATTTGAAAGGAGGACACACGTCGATAGATCGTGGAGATCTAGGAGTGTGTGCGAAAGGGGGGAAAGGGTCATTGACTGAAATTTGACCAAGGCAGAAAAGAGGACATATCTCAACCATTGATCAAGAGGCAACGCCCAAGATCACAAGATCGAAAGTCGCGCTTAATAGTGGGGACATAAAGTGATTGGGTTTTAAAAATATTAGATCGAGCCACAATCGAGACCACGATATTACCAAAGGGATACGTGGCAACTGGTAGTGAATTGCGGGGAGAAAAGAAGTGTGGTCTCAAACCACTCTTGGCCACCCTGCAATCATGTGCTTACGTGATGTCATCGCCTGAGGTCACATGCAGGAAGGGGCTAATGGAAAAGGAGTTAACGCCTGAAACTTGATATTTCATGAGTGTGAAGGAAGAGGTTGTGGGTATCATAGGACCTACACCAAAAGCTAAAAGGGCATGTGTTTAATTACAAACGAGACCATCAAGGTTTCATAGAGCTGATTTGGCTCAGAGAATCGAAAATCCTTGACCGGGAGGTCATGCAGCCCCGAGGGAGAGTAGGGAGGTTGCATCAGGTGGTATCAGAGTGGATTGAATTTGTTTGCAAACAACAAAAAAAGGAGAAAGGAGATAAATTGATATCATCAGTGGTATCAAGAGTTGATTCTATTTATAGACATCAAAAGGTGAAGCAGTGGAATCATGCCACCCAGAAGATGCAGAGCGAATCCAGAAATGGAAGAAGAAATGAGGTGACTCAGAATGAGACTGGACGCCATGGAAATGACGCATAGGAGAGCATCAAACAATAGAGATATCATTGAAGCTTAAAGCAAAGAGACAGAGGTCAAAGAAGATGTAGCAGAGGATGTTGCAGAAGACCGCTTATTGAAAGTTGTTTCAAGAATAGGAGCCAGAGCAAAAATAGAGGTACCAATGTATGAAGGCAAATTTATAAGTTGAAGAATTGTTGGATTGGGTACGTGTTATGGACAAGTACTTCGATTATGAAGATATCGAAGAAGAGAAGATGGTGAAGCATGCAGTGAAAATACTGAAGGGTCATGCAACACTATGGTGGGACGAATTGCAAGCCAATCGCAGATGCAAGGGCAAGCAAAAAATTAAAAGTTGGGATAGGATGGTAGCCAAGATAAAATAAAAATTTATCCCAAAGGACTATCAAATCAATTTGTTCAGGAGATTGCAGAACCTGAGACTGAAAAAATTATCAGTGAAGGAATACACTGAGGAATTTTACAGACTGAGCATCAAGGCTGGACAGAAAGAGAATGATGATGAAAAAACAACTAGGTATATGAATGGACTGAGATATGAAATACAAGAGGAAATCAGCATGATGTATGTTAGTAAAGTCGAGGATGCTTATCAAGCAGCCTTGAAAGCTGAAGAGAAATTGGCCAGAAAGCAAATCCAACGAAACAGAGGAGGAAATTCAAGCAGAGGTAAGGGAACCAACAGAGAGAATTTCCAGAAACCAAAGCATGAAGCCGGAAAGTAGCATAGTCACCCTGAGAAAGGTCCAAGTTCTAAGGAAGGACAACATGGAGGAAGAAGATATTTTTCTAGAGGAAGAGGAAGAGCCAGAGGAGGTTAAATTATATGTTATGCCTGTGGAAAGATAGGGAACATGTCTTGGGAATGCCCAGAGAAGAAGAAAGACACTAGAGGAGGAGAAGCTCACATTTTTGAAGCACAAAAGCATGTGGAAGCATAAGCAACATAGGGAGGAAAGAACCTCATGAAGAGGAAATATCTTCTTAAACCAGAGAAGGAGGTAGAGGAACTAGTTCATTGAACAAGTTTGTTCAGAACTGCTTTCAAAACGAAAGACAGAGTTTGCAAGGTGATCATAGACAGTGGGAGCACTGACAATCTAGTATCCACAGAGATGGTGGAGAAACTGGAGTTGAAGACAACTACACATCCAAACCCATACAAGGTATCATGGTTTCATAAAGGACATCAAGTAATGGTAAGTCAACAATTCCAAGTTGAATTTAAAATAGGAGGTTATAGGGATGAAATATTATGTGATATAATTCCTATGGATCTGTATCATATTTTATTGGGGAGACCATGGCAGTTTGACAAAAAAGTTATTCATGATGGGAGGAAGAATACTTATACCTTAGAAAAGAATGGTAGAACACATATGTTGTTGCCAATAGAATACAAAGAGCAAAAGAGGGAAGCTAGTTCAAGTATGCTTCTCATGAGTGGGAAGGAACTCTTGAATGAATTCAAGAAGGAGCAGGAGGTACAGTTTGCTACAGTAAGGAAGCCAAGAGTTATCCTTACAAATAATTATGTGGAATATTTACCTGAAGAAATCTGGGAACTGTTAGAAAATTGTGTTGACATAGTAGTGGATGAGTTACCTCACTCATTACCACCCATTAGGAGTATAAGCCATCATATTGACCTTATTCCAGGAGCTAGTTTACCAAACAAAGAATATTATAGGTTGACACCTAGAGAGAATGAGGAAGTCAAAAATCAAGTCCAATAGTTATTAGATACAATTTTAGTCAGGTAAATCCTAAGCCCATGCGCAGTACCAACTGTGTTGAGTCCAAAGAAGGATGGAGAATGTGTACAGATTCTAGAGCCATCAATAATATCACCATTAGGTATAGATTCCCTTTACCCATGATGGATGATTTTATGGATTGTTTGAGTGGAGCAAGCTATTTTTCCAAGATAGACTTGAAGAGTGGATATCATCAAATAAGGATGAGAGAGGGAGATGAATGGAAGAAAACATTCAATACAAATGAAGGTTTGTTTGAATGGTTGGTCATGCCATTTGGGTTGACAAATGCCCCAAGCAAATTTATGAGATTAATGAATGAAGTATTGAAAGACTTCATAGGAAAATTTGTCATAGTATATCTGGATGACATACTAATCTTCAGTAAGACAAAGAAAGAACACTTAAAACATTTGACATCAACGATGAGAAGGTTGAAATAAGAAAAATTGTTGATAAATCCGAAGAAAATATATTTTATGAAGACATAACTTTTGTGATCTCTTCAAATGAATTGAAGATGGATCCAGAAAAGGTGAGAGCAATCAAAGAATGGTCATCTCCAAGAAGCATATTTGAGGTAAGAAGTTTTCATGGGTTAGCTGGTTTTTATAGAAATTTTATCATAAATTTCGGTGGTATATGTACACCCATGCTGGACACTGTGAAGAAGAGACACAAGTCTTTTAATTGGACAGAGGAAGCTGAAAAAAAATTCAAAGTGTTGAAGGAGAAGATCACAAAACAACCAATTCTGGTCTTACCATATTTTGGAAAAAAAAATCAAGTGAGATGTGATGCAAGTGGAGTAGCTATTGGAGCAGTCTTGAGTCAGGATAATAGGCCAGTTGTTTATTTCATTGAGAAGATGAATGACACCAAGAAGAAGTATTCCACATATGACAAAGAATTTTATGTAGTGATTCAAGCTTTAAAGAAGTGGAGGCACTATCTAATTCCTAAATAATTTGTCTTGTATAGTGATAATCAAGCTTTGCAGTTTATTACTAGGCAAGAAAAGTTGAATCAGAGACATGTTAAATGGGTAGAATTTATGCAGAAATTTACTTTTGTTATTAAACATATTGTTGGAACTGCTAACAAAGTTGCAAATTCTTTGAGCAGGAGGAGTTTAATTGTACAGGAATTCCAAATGGATACCTTAGGGTTTGAACACCTCAAGGAAATGTATCGAGAAGATCTAGATTTTAAGGAATCTTATGAGGCATGTAAGAATCCTTTGTTGGGAGTCAAAAGCCTATGGACAAAATATTTGATCCAGGATGGATTATTTTTCAAAGGGAGCCAATTATGCATACCAAGATGCTCAATGAGAGATAACATGCTGAAAGAGAAACATAATGGAGGTTTAGCTGGACATTTTGGTCATGATAAGACATTTTCATAGCTGAGAAATTCATACTATTGGCCCAACATGAGGGCGGAGGTGAAAAAGTTTGTGAACAAATGCAGAATTTTCCAGTATGAAAAAGGAAGACAACAAAACATTGATTTGTATCAACCATTAACAATTCCAGAAAGTCCATGGGATGCAATCAATATGGATTTTGTATTGGGATTGCCTAGAACCCAGAAAGGGAGTGATTCTATATATGTTGTGGTGGACAGATTTTCAAAAATGGAACATTTCATACCATGCCAGAAAATAAATGACATTACACCCATAGCCAATTTGTTTTTCAGAGAATTGGTGAGACTACATGGATTTTCGAGGAGCATAGTCTCAGACAGATACACAAACTTTGCAGGACACTTTTAGAGAACACTATGAAAGAGGTTGGGGACAAACTTGTCCTTTATTTCAGCATATCACCCTTAGACAGATGGACAGATTGAAGTAGTAAACATGAGTCTAGGAAACTTGTTAAGAAGTTTAGTCACTGAGCAAGGTCGTCAATGGGATCAAATACTGACACAAGAAGAATTTGCATTTAACAATTCAGTGAACAAGAGCACTGGAAAAAGTCCATTTGAAATTGTCTATGGTATACAACCAAGAGGGATTACAGAGTTGAGAGATCTGAATCAAGATGAATTTAGAAGTGTTGGCGCATAATATTTTGCAACAAAAATGCAGAAACTCCATGATAGAGTCAAAGAGAAGCTACAGGACAACAACCTGAAATATAAGAACAGAGTTTATCAGAAGAGGAGAGAAGTTCAATTCGAAGTAGGAGATTAAGTTTTAGCTCATTTGAGAAAATAAAGGTTTCCAAGGGGAACACATAACAAGTTGAAGATGAAGAAGATAGGACCATGCAAGATTCTTAGAAAATTTACAGCCAATGCTTATGAAATTGGATTTCCAGACAATGTTGGGATATCATTGATATTTAATGTTGTAGACATGTATCCTTACAAGAAGGATGATGCAAGAGAATCAGATGATCAAAAATAAGTTCAGTGGGAAGAACAAATGCCCACATCAGAAAAACCTCGGATGGAGAGAATCATAGAATAGAGAGTTGGAAACAAGACTAGGAGGATGACATATCCTGAATATTTAGTGAAGTGGAAAGATCATCCAGTTGAAGATTCAAGTTGGGTCACTGAATCTGATATTTTGAAGCATGGAAAAACAGTGCAGGAGCTCATGGACATAAACCCAAGAATATTCTAGCCAGAAGAGTATGATGCAGGAGCATCGCCTTCAAAGCCAAAGAAGCAAGTGTGGAGGGAGGGATATGACATCTCAGCATGACAAAATTTCAAATCAACATTTAACTCAAAAACAGAACGAGGAGTTGAGATATTTTGGAAACAAAGTTTTTAAATATATCTTGTTTGTAAAGTCTTGTACTACTGTAAGGAGTTGCAGATAGAGAGTGTCAACTCTTATCTGGTAATAACTGATAGTTATTGTAATAGG
>JZKD02S1581397.1:0-10260 GCA_000966675.3 Picea glauca | reverse complement strand
CCACCGTTCTTTCACCACCTTCATCCTTTGAAATTTCATACTCTTGTTTTGTTAAGGTAGCTTGAAATTCATCATCATCAATGGCGAGATCTCTAAACTTTTCTTCATTAATAAGAAATTATAATATCTATTGATCCCCTTCAAACACCCTACAATTTGTGACATTATCAAGGATAGAGGGTTTATACAAAATTTTATGGTAAATCTAGTGGCTTCTTAGTATTATAATGGGGACATCCCAGAGGCTGTTGTAGCCAATGAATCAAGCAACAGGTTTTGGGATCGTCGAACATAAGTGATATTAAATGCAGAAAATTTATCGATCAGTCTGTGGAATTCTTGTTGATAATTCTTGAGGTGTGGTGAGTTGCAGTGTATGGAAGTCCTAATTTTCCGAACTATGATTTCATAATCCCCGAAAACTTTAAGCTCTTTTATACTCAAATCAATATCCTTTTTTAGGCCTTAAAACAAAGCTCCATATTTGGTCATGTTATTTGTAGAATCAAATTCTAGTCTATAATATAGAAAGCTATGCCTACCATTCGAGTCTACATAAACACACCCAACATTTTCCCTTTCTTGAGATTTAGATTCGGAATAGTGTCCAAATATTAGGAATAGTGCTCAGTTCTAGCTTATCTTTTAGGTTTTTTTTATTTCTATTTTTTTTTGTTTTTTTCTGAAGTGTTATTTACAATATGTACAATTGATCTTTTACAAATACAACTCTGGCATGAAATAAAGTATTAAGGTTATTATTTTATGAAAATATTCTTATAAGTATTCTTCATTAAGGTTTTTTGAACAAATATTTTATATTAATCTAACATTATTTTATTAAAATACTCTTTATTAAGGTTTATTTAACAAATAAAAACAATTATACTAAAATTTTCTTCAAAATATCATTTCTATATCAAAACATATTGAGAATAAAAGTATCAAAGTTTTTTATGATGTAAAATGAAAAACAATTTTTTTTTAAATTTTCACTATATAAAGAAATTAGATCTAGTTTTCAAAATATTTATGATAAAATTGAACTTTATAAACTATTTACTCATAAAAATAAAAAGGAAATATAAATTTTCATTTCCTAAATTATTTAATCATATAAACAAATTGATAAATCAAAATAATTAATTGAAATTTATAAATATAATAAGACAACATTAACATTAATCATCATCAAATCATTATAATTTTCATTTCACAAAAAACAAAGTATCTTCTTCATAGTAAGGATGAGACCAGGTGAACCATTAAAATCAATGAGATTTCTTCCATTTGTAGAATACACGAATGAAAGACGGTTTGAAGAGGGAAATCAGCCGGAAAATTGAAAGACAATCAGAAAACTGCCGTATGAAGTGCAGCATAGAGATGGAGAAAGCGTGGGGAAATTCTTCCATATACACCAAGCCTGTGTAAAATTCACGAGAAGTTAATGTGAAATAATTGAAAGACTACAGAGAAAGGGAAATCGGAGCAGAGAGCTGAAGAAAGTGTGGAGAAAATCTTGGCTGTGGGGTATGAATTCAATAAAAGGAGATATGGAAAAAGAGAGATGTTCTGGTCGGTGGTCGTCGACAAGATAGTCGGTAGTCTTCCACTATCGGAAAAGCCTGTGTATACCGATTCTCCCATGTGAAGAAACCATGAGATTACCGAAAGAATGTGAAAAAGAAAATCAACGAGAATTTGTGAAAGAGAAATCGAGGCAGGGATATGAAAAAAGTGTGGAGATTTTCGATGAAAGGACAAATGAAAAGAAAAATATATGTGCTGGTCGGTGGTCGTCGACAAAAAAATTCGAAAGTCTTCCACCATCAGAAAATATATTGTTAAGTACAAAATTGGAATTAACATTACATGAAAAATTGTATATAAATTAAAATTATATACAAATGGTTTTAAAAAGTGTTATAAATTTTTTTAATTAATAATATGTAATAAACTTATTTTTTTTTTTTAAGTAAAAAAGGGTTGGAGCCTATTATATTATCATTGACAAAATACAGAGCTTATGGTGATTCTAGCTGGCCTGCCTGAGCAGGAAACCAGGACAGCTGGGCATCCATGTCCAAGTGTCACCATTGTTGCAAAATAAGCATAAGTTAACAAAAGTCGTACTGCTAATTCCCGCCCGTAGGAAACCGGGATTAACAGGCGTTGGTAATAGACTGGTTTTTCTATCTAGAGCTATGAAATATAAAAAACTAGTTGTTCTATGACCTAGACCTTTAAAACAAAACCACAAGCAGAGTCTGTGTAAGAGCATCAGAAAACCTCGGAGCCAGGATGAGTGTCGTCGACCGCAGTGTGCCTCCAGCGCGTTGGGAATGCATAAGGTCGGGCATTGCTTCTTCGGCGTGGCCCGGGAGTGTGCTGCATAGAACATATCGAGCCTCTGCTCCAGCCTTGCCATGCGAAAGTTCTGATCTTCTATCAAGTTCCTCATATCGAAGATGAGGTTGATGTAGCTCGCGTCGACCAAAGGTGGCTGATCCATGTCTGCGCCTTGCTTCTGATACCCCGCTGCTCCTCTAGTGGCATCAGGAGGCACTTCTTCCTCCACGTAGCATGGAGAGTAAGGCCTTTCTGTGCTGCTGTCGCCTTGAGTACACATGCCACTTGCCGCCTGCTGTGTTCCAATCAACCCAAATGTTGAGCGGGGGTTCCAGTTCTCCGGGACCATAAATAAGGTGTGCTCTGGAGGGCTTGCCAGGTCACCTTCCGGAATCTCCTCTTCAACCACCGCCATTGGAGGCGTACGAGGTTTTGCTCTTCGCCTTCTGGCAACTATCACCGTGGCCCTTTCAAATTATTCTTTTCTCTTTCGTCTCGATTCTGCAGTATACCACGCCGCTCCTTGTCACGGTGTCCCCCGAATTCTTGGCATGATGAGGGATCGATGGCTGAGATCTGAGCGATCAATTGAAGTCGCAATGCTACTGAGGATAATCAGGGTGACCTGGAGGAGTGACAGCACCAGAGGGATGAGAGAACATGAGCAGCGCTACCGAAGCTTCTGCGAGATAGAGGTTCTTGGAAGCGCTCTGCGACCAGCAGTCCCAATTCGCATAATGAGCCTGAACCCCATACCAATTAACATTACCACAGTGATCAAATCCACCATTAAAACCTGAGAAATAATGCTGGTACCCTTCCCTTGTGCGAGAGGGTCCGGCTGTTGAATGCGCCTGTGTAACATTAAACCGAGTTAATGAGCGGGTGATGCGAGGTGGTAGGCATCGTGCCACCGCATCCTAACTCGTTTCCACGTGGCTGCATCGCCCGTTCTATCACCCCATCCGGGGGTAATAAACCTATTTTATAATAACAATATAATGTTTATTTTTTTCATGATCAACAAAGTTTATAAAAGAAAATTTTTAGTTTCAATTGATACATACATATAGATACAATTGATATTGAAATATTATATTTTTAAGTGACATTGAAATGTTTTGTTTGTTATTGATTTTTTTAAATGCCACATTTCAATTCCATGTTAATTACTAAAGGAATTACACATATTCTTTATAAGGATTTTGTTACTTTCAATTACTTTATATGATGGTAGTGGTGGTGGTGATTAACGTCCACTGAGATATAATTTAGTCTATCAGAACATAAGAAAGCAAGAGATTACTTGAAATTCTTTAGAATGTTATGTATGTTCTTGAAAAGTGCAATATACCAGATGAATAATAATATGTGGAACATAAATATTTAGCAAGAAGTAATGGAACAAGCAGATTATACTCATAACAATACCAGAATAACACCAAAAAGAGCACCTTTATTAGAGATAGCAATGTTAACTTGCCTCTTCGAGGGGGAAACCTCTAGCAAAGTAGAGCTCTATTACAATAAACTCCAACACAAAAATATACAATGCCTCCTACTCTTATTTATACTAATTCTAACTTCTAAGGAAACTTCTAGAGGAATATCTTTCTAGAAGTGGAAGATTCTATTAGGTCTTCTTACATTGACTTATTCTCCTTTATTTATTTGGCCTTATTAACTAATGTCGACCTTTATTACATAGAAAAAATATCCTACTAACTAATAACCCATGGAGATGGGTTAGGATCGGATACTAACATGCCCTTCCCCTTCAAAAGAAACCTTTTCCTCAAGGTTGTAGGTGCGAAAACTATTGGAGTATAGCCACTGGTTACTAGGTCATCCTCTGGTGATGTGTCCTTCCACTGGATCATCACTTATTTGATATTTCTTCCATGCAACTGATGCTCATGGTGATTGAGGATTGTGTTTAGTTCGAGCCAAAGGGAACCTTCATCATCTAATTCTGAAAGGATTGTTTGGACCCTACAATTCAGTCCCACCACTTTCTTCAGATAGGAAACATGGAACACCGAATGGATTTTGGAAGTAGCTGGAAGGGCCAATTTGTAGGCCACTAAACCAATACGCTTAATGATTTGGTAGGGTCCATAAAACTTGGGGGCCAACTTGTGATGTCCTTGAGCTTTGAGAGATGTTTGCTTGTAAGGTTGGAGCCTAAGAAACACCTGATCGTCTTCCTGAAAAACTTTGTATGAATGATGTTGGTCTGCCTATTGCTTCATGTGATTTTGGGCCATGTGAAGTTTATCCTTCAGAGCCAAGAGGGTGGTTGTGTGATCTTGCAACATTGTATCAATAGATTGGACCTTTTAGGTTCCTGGAAGATATGTAGTGACTGTAGGTGGACATTGGCCATACACTGCTTCATATGGGGTCATTTTAGTGTCTGTATGATAGGAAGTATTGTACCACCATTATGCCAAGGGGAGCCATTGTACCCACTGGGTTTTTTTGTCTAAAGAAAAACACTACAAGTAGGTTTCCAAACATTTGTTGACCACTTCTGCTTTGTCGTTAGAATGGGGATAAAAGGTTGTGCTCATGTTCAGTTGTCTACCCTACAATTTCAACAGTTCTTTCCAAAATATGTTTGTGCAAGTGGGGTCATGATCATATATAATAGAGGTGGGCATTCCATGTAACTTGAAAATAGGATGAAGGAAAACTTGTGCTACTAGTCCTTGTGTGAAAGGGTGGGGTAAGGCACAACAATAAGCATACATAGAGAGGCGATCAATCACCACCATGATGACGAAATTGTTCCCATCTTTAGGAAGGCTCACTATAAAATCCATGGAGATTTCTATCCATATAGAAGCTGGAATGGGTAGGGGTTGTAGGGCACCTGGAGACTTGATAGTTTCATATTTATTACATTGGCACACCACACATTATGTGACAAAGTGAAGGATATCCTTCTTCATGCCTGACCATAAAAAATAATTATGGGCACGAGCATATATATTTTAGAAGCCTGAGTGACCCACAATAGCTGATGAGTGCAACTCATTTAAGAGACACGACTAGATTTTTAAAGAGGGTGAGAGAACCAGATGATCCTTATATCTAAGAATATTTTCCTACCAAGTGTAGTCGATGGGAGGATTACGGTTCTCCTGAAGGAACTGAATTAACTTGGAGAGAGTTGGGCATGTTAGCCACTCTTGGCGTACTTATTCAATCCAATTAGGGACTGGTAAGAATAAGGAAAAGAGGGAGCCATATTCCTCATGTTGGGATGTTAATGCATCGACTAGTATATTATCTTTTCCCTTTTTGTATAAAATTTCATAATCATAACCCAACATTTTGGTCAACCACTTATTTTGTTCTGAGGATAATTGTTGCTCCAAAAAATATTTCAGACTATGGTGATCTATTTTGATCTGAAAACAACGTCCCAAGATATATGGACATTATGTGTGCACTGCATGGAGAATGAGCATCATTTATTTTTCATATGTATATATGCCCATATTGCAACCACTCAATGCTTGGATAGTAAAGGCCAAAGGTCTACCATCTTGTGTGAGAACTGTGCCTATACCAGTACTAGAAGCATCTAATTCCACGACAAAGGTTTTGTTGAAGTCAGGCGCTGCTAGGACATGAGTAGTACACATGTCCCTCTTTAATTCTTTCAAGGCTTGTTCAACAACATGTGTCCAATGAAATGCATTCTTCTTAAGAAGGTAGTTTAATGTCTTAGCAATTTTTCCGTAATGGTGGACAAATTTCTTGTAATATCCTATGAGACCAAGAAAACCCTGTAGGTTCTTTAAGGTCTTGGGTCACATTCATTCCTGTATAACTTTTAACTTTTTGGGGTCCACTTTTACCCCTTCTCAACTGACCATGTGTCCCAATTATTCAACTTCACTGGATCCAAATGAACATTTGGTTTTTTTACAAAAAAAAGGTTTTCCTGCAACAAGTGAAGGACTTTGTTCACGTGAAGAAGGTGGTTATCTCAAGTGCGGCTATAAATGAGGATGTCATCAAAGAAAAACAAGAAAAAATTTCGAAGGTATGGTTTCAATAATTTATTCATGAGACTTTGGAAGGTGGATGGGGCATTGCAAAGGCCAAAAGGAATGACCAAGAATTCATAATTTTCTTCATGAGTTTCAAAAGCAATCTTCTGAATACCTGCCTCTTTCATTCGGATCTAGTGATAGTCTGAGCAAAGGTATAATTTGGTGAATACACAGGCATATTCAGTGACCTGGATGGCACTAAATTGAGAAATCACCCCATGGTAGCCTTTCTTCAATAGCTTTTCCATCCTGTGAGAGCCGATAATTTCAGGAGAGCCTGCTTGGAGACCTTGGAGGGTATAAGAGTGAGCATCTTGGGTGAAGCTCATATATAATTCTTGATAATCCATTGTGATTGGCCCCAGAGTGTGAAACCATTCCACTCCTTATACAATATCACAACCACCCACGGAAATAGAGAATATGTGGGTTTTCATAGTATAAACACCCATTTGGAATTTGACATTCTCATAATGGCCCCCACACTTCATAGTACCACCATTAGCGATGAAGATTTGAAAATTAGAAACAGGGCAGACAAAACAATGGATCTCATCAGCAAGCATGTGATGAATTAAATTATGGGTTCTACCATTATCAATCAACACCACCATCGGTTGATGTTTGGTGTATCCCTTGAGCTTTAATGTATGTGGGGCCGAAATAACTAAGAGTACATGAAACAATATGATGGGCTACTCTAGTTCCACAGGGGTTACAACTAGAGCTTCAGCGTGATCAATTGGTGGATCCTCATATGAGTCAAGAGCCTCATCTGATGGGATGTCTTCAGAAGGATATGAAGTGGATGCATCAATCTGGAAGAACTTTGGTTCTCTACAGTTATGCCCTGGTGAATACTTTTCATCACAATAGTAGAAAATTCATTTCTTGGGACGTTCCTCTATTTCATATGGATATAATTTTTGGACCTTCAATGTTTGTGTCAGAGTTAGGTGATCCTCAAGGAGAGGACGATTGAGAATTGGATCCTTCATGGGTGGGGCCTAAAGGATGGGCTCTACTTCCTTTGCTAATTGACATGCCTGCAACCAGGTAGTAGGATGATGCATGCTCACATGAGCCTGGATGGATTCCTTTAAGCCACTAATAAAACATTCAAGGTAAAATGCATCAGATAAGCCCTCAGTCCGGATATCCAACTGTTCAAATTCTGTGATGAAATCTATGATTGATCCAGTTTGGCGCAGCTTGGTGAGTCTACCCAAAAAATGTGATTCCCTATCAAAACGGGCACACACTGCTTTAGTGAACAAGTCACAAGTGGGATTTCCTAGATAAAATCTCTTATGCCACTTCCACCACTGCCATCTTTCTTGATCCAGGTACAAAACCCCTACATGTAGTTTGGTCTCATCATCCCAAATATTATGGAGCGAGAAGTATTGTTCCATTTGAGAGACCTACCCTACTAGGTTGGATCCATCAAATTTATGCATGTCAACTTTGGGCACCTTATTCCAAGAGCATGGAGAATCCCAAGGGGAGTGGGAGGAATGAGTATGCTCATAATGGGAATGTTGAGGGTCCTCTGCATTTGTTTCTACTTGCTTACATTTTGTGAATGGTTGAATGGCATAGCAAATGGCGGCATGGATTGTTGCAAGGAAGGAGTCATTGATTGTTGTTTGTATGGTAGTGGGGATGGATTCAATTCATGATTCTAATCTAGAAAGCCTAGTATCCCAGTCTTCTTGGGTCTCATATCAGGTGGTTGGCATGGTAGTGACTTAGGTAGTAGATGAGGTGGTGGGACAAAGTGCGGGACCACAAAAAGTGAGATGTACTAGGGTGATCAGGACAAAGAGAGGATTCCAATGGGATAGGTGTCAAATAAGGGTGTCTTGGAAAGGAGGGGAACCATGGAGACAAAAAAATGCTTAAAAGTGAAGGGTACCACTATGATCATAATGAAGAGAGGAATGAAATGGAATATGTTATAAATAAGGGTGTTGATAGGCCCCATCATTTTTTTTTAATTCCTTTAGAGTTATACTCCAAGCTGAATAATAATGCAGTGAGGAAATTGTCAGATGTTTAGCAGGAATAAATGTGTAGGAAATTCGCAACAGAATGCAGGAGACATAGTTGCATGAAAATAGATATTGTATCTTTTGTTTATGTTATCTTCCCAAGGGTTAGGGTATTCAAGGTTTCTATAGATAAGGGTTGGTCCTGTGTTATAGCTCTCTGATATACGTGCGGGGTCCAACAACAATACTCATCCCAATATCTCAGGGCACCAACTAATGAGGAAATATCGTGCCCTTAGTCATACTACCTGACTACCTAGGTACTAGAGAGTATCTTCTCCAGTGTTGTTCTTGGTGGAACTATAGAAGTCAGGCAACCGATTGGTTAATTTAGGGAGGGCTTCAGGATATCTAGGATTATATATATATAGGTGTTGTCTGATGCACTACCACTTGAAGCAGTACCAACAGGGGTTACAAGGGTGGCCAACAATGTACACTTAAGTACGAACGATGTGTCTTTGTAGCTTGAAGACATCAGAATATGTCTCTACCCTGGAAAAAAAAATTACCCCACAAGTTATGCCCAAGAAAGAGATCTAATACCACTTGCAATATACCATATGAATAATAACATGTAGAACATAAATATTTAGCAAGCAGTAATGGAACAACCATATTATAGCTAGAACAATACCAAAATTACACTAGAAAGAGAACCTTTATTAGAGATAGCAATGTTCACTTGCCTCTTCAAGGGGGAATGATCCATATGGATTTTGGTGGCCTCCCACCTATTCCAACTGGTTCATTTTGGTTGTTTTCCAGTTTGGCAGGTCTTTTCCTATTTTTTAGGTCCCTGACTTCCGGGGTCGTTTTGAGTCCCTAAACAATGTTTTTAGGGCTTTCCACAATCAAATTGTAGTCTAAGTCCAATTCTGACAAAAACATTTGTATTCCTCAGATAGAGATTTCCAATGGGCTATCGTGCACCTCAAACAGAGATCGTATGCAAAATTTATGACCCGGGGAAGTTGATGTACTAGCTTACCCCAATAAGGCCCATATGACTTTGGGTGCTTGATCTCCTAGGGTTAGGTTTTTGGATGTATAAGGTTTTTCCATTCATGTTTATTGTAAAAAGGAATTGAGAGCCTCATTTTAATCATCTTCTTGCAAATGAGCCCAACCGTCACATCTCTTCTCAGAGATAAGCCGCCACCATTCTAGAAAGCTTGTTTTCCGCTGCATTTTACAGTTTCAGCTTATTTTCTTATTGAATAGAAACCAATTTTACTGTATCTATGTTATTATGTGTTAATCATATTTTAAATAATAATCGATATTCATTTTGTTCTTCTCTTAAAATATTGATCAGTGGTATTAGAGCGGTCTTCTCCTTATCGTTATTAATGCATGTCCCCAACGAGGTCAGGGTACAAAGAATTAGGTCTCGAGCTTGTTTCTCTCGAGGAAAAAATCTCTCACATGCCCAAGCGACCTCTCATGGTAGGAGAAAATAATGATGAAGGGATAGGAGATCCTTTAAAAATGTTGTTTGAGGAAGCTCTCACGCAGTAGAGGAATGAGATGATGGATAGTTTTGTGCAAATCCTTCAGTGGCTACCAAAAGAAGACACATCTTCCTCAAGCGAAGGTGCCACCCCCTTCAAGGTACAAATCAATTTTGATATTCCTATATTTGAAGGTCAGATAGATGCAAATGTTGTAAACAAATAGTTGAATCTACTAGAAGGGTATTTTTTTGTCCATAACTTTTCAAATAGAAAAAATATTACTTTTACGCTCCTCAAAGTCATTCCCCATGTCAAAGGTTGGTGGGAAAA
>JZKD02S1581386.1:0-10260 GCA_000966675.3 Picea glauca | reverse complement strand
AGGGTTTTGGATGCCGCTGGCTCCTATATGTATATTGTATTGTAAACAATGTAAAACAATGTATGAATATAATATATGTTGGTTTTCCTAGTTTGGGTTTCCAGGTGAAAAATCTCTGTGGAATGTTTGTGTTTGCCATTGTATCTTTTCTGTTCTTCTCTAAATATCAGTTTGTAGTAGATATTGTACAAGGTTAGAATTTACATCACAATGACACTTGGTAGAGTGCTTGGTAGTCGTGTCTTTGAGCACTTGGTCACTTGCATGTCCCCTGCAAATACTATAAACAATTGCTTGGTTGCTTTGTATGTTGTTTTTCATTTCTCACTCCCCGTCTTGAGCATGGAGGTTGCATTGTTTTGAAGAAGGCCTTCTAATCACTCACGAATCTCTGCACAATGGCCTTTATTCGACCATTCTGCAAGAACAGTGCCTAGTTGGAGGAAAACACTCCCTTTGCTTGTATCAAATTTTGTAAGTAAGGAAACAATGCCTGGTCGGAGGCAAACACCTCCTTTCGTTGTATCAAATTTTGGAAGTAAGCCTTTCGTTGTACCAAATTTTGGAAGTTATCCCTGTCAAAGTGAGTAGCAGCGGAATCCATAAAAGAACCTGGGTTGAGTAGCGGTGGAATCCAGAAAAGAACCTGGGCTACGGTTGGTGTTGGGTTGTGCGCAGACCCTACATAGGCAAAGTGTGGCCTCATGGTCGAATCTATGTTGCTCACTCCCCATCTTTCTAGGATTCACTTCCTTAGACAAACAATATAACTAGTACAAGCATTCCTAGAAGAGGGATCTTGAGCTCATCGATCCAAATAAATGAGTGACATTGTTTTGTACATAGGGTTTTCCAACTAACAAAGCAAAATCTCATTCTTTCAACAAGTTGTTCATATATGTTTTTAGATATGGTGGAATTTTATTTCAGGTTACAACAACAAAAGGAAGTAAAGATAAAATAAACCATCTTACCTAAAACACATGAAATTACCAACTCAAGTGATATTATGAATGGAGGAGAGGGAGGTCTGGTGAGAAAGTGGTATGCGATGATTAAAGATACAGTGTTCAAATCTAGCTAGATGCCATGAAATACACCATGGATGACATTGCTAATGAGATATTTTGCGGCCTTAGAGGATGATGGCCATGTGCTCAGTAATCTCCTAAATGATTTTCTCCAACATGAAGTTGGGCAGCGATTTACGGCTCATGTGTTGGTTGCATCCCTCGTGTTGTTCATGGGATAGATCCTCGATAGTTGGTTCTTGGGCCAGATCCCTTTTTATTGTCTCGATAGCTTGGAGCATATACCCTTGCGTTCTTACACGATACATGGATGGTTACCTCCACCAATTTGTTTGCAGATAACATCGAAGCCTCATGGAGTTACTCCTTAAGAAGAGGAGAGTGAGCTATTACATCGATGAACATGTGCGAATCTCTCCACAATGGCCTTTGTTCGACCATTTTGCAAGAACAGTCCCTGGTCAAAGGCAAACACTCCCTTGTACCAGATTTTGGAAGCAAGCATTGTGAAAGTGAGTAGCGGTGGAATCCAGAAAAGAGACTTTGTTGCTATTGGTATTGGGCTATGTGAAAACCTTACGTAGCTTCTGTGCAAAGTGTGGCTTCAAGGTCAGATCGAAGTTATGAGTAGCGTTGAATTTTTGGACTCTACTCTCAAAGGAAGAATTTCCTCCTCTATAGATGGTTCTTATACTAGGTAAAATGGAGCGGATTCAGGGTAAATTACTACCTTGTCTGTTATAACTGGACTTGTCACTCGTCGTCCCGGTATCCTTCCTTTCATCTAGTAAGATAATACAGGAAGCCACAACTACTGCATCAATGGTTGAATCAATGGCTTAATCTACTATATCAAACCCATAAACAATAGGGTGGGGGTGGGCGAAACATTAGGGAAGATTTTCCAGAGCTGGGCATAAATATAGACTCCTTTCCGGCTGCTGTGAGAGAGAAAGAAAAAAAATAAGAGTTTATTCAAACTAGTGCCCACTACCACTCACGGGTCACCAACAAGAACATATTTAAAATCTAGTGAAGCAATGGTCACAAACTCGCTTTGTCATGTTCTCCATTTAGGATGCTATGTGTTCCATGAGGAGCATGTAGGTGGTGCATGGAAGAATTATGCACCCAAATGGCTTGTCTCAACATACACGCTTTCCAATAAACAAGGTGAATGAGATCTTACAATTATCTGATACTTGTATTAAATATTGTATTTAAAATCTCCAAAAACATTTACCTATAAAGTGTAAACACTAAACATATTTGCAACTTTGTCTATACATTTAGTTGCAGATTGCCTAAAATAAAAAAGAAAGACCTTATGTTTCTCCCTTTCCAGTTATGGGATAATGGATGGTCTTGATCCGGACGGGGAATTCGGCAGAAATATAGCTCCTCCAATACAATATTACTCGGCTCGCAACATTAGTTGGGCGGGTGATCTCTCTTCTCGGAGGATATAGTTTTAGGTATGTATTTCCTTAGCATTAGAGAGAGTATTCTCATTTAGGACACGCCTTAAAAAACTTGACATATTATAATGGCAGTTGTTGTTGAGGAGATTGAGAATCTCTATAAAAAATAGGCTCATCCACACCAACTAAATAGGCCCACCCACACCAAAGAAATGTTTATCTACTATGCAGTCAGATTATTCAAATTTACGAACTTCGACATGCAAGAGGTTCCACCCTTTTTGCATGTTCTCAGCATAGGTTTTCCTATACTTATGAATTGTTGCCTCAACACTTCACAACACTAGAGAAACAATACACACAATCACCATTACATCGTTTATATTGACATTGTATTGAGATTAAAAAATCCCCTAACAACTTTTCATAGAAATCATTTCTCGTTGAACGAGATAGAATGACTATAGAGGTCACTTAATGATTTACTAGATGAGCTATATACTAGTTGAATCAATAACCTTGTTTGGATAACTCTCCCATCTCACACTTTTAGAGTAAAAAACCACGCAATTAAAATATTATAAAACTCGCTTCCCATGCTTTTGTAGATGACTATTTCATTAAAAGACTTAGGAAACAATAACCTTGTTTAGATAACTCTCCCTTCCCACACTTAAAGAGTAAAAAATCACCAAACGTTAGACTTGTTATGCTAGCTCGAATTCTATACTTTCAAAGTCAAGTCGAAGGATCCACTAGCTTCCTACCTCTCCCTGGCAAAGTCTTTTCCAATAGAAAATTTGCTCAAATTATATTAGAGTATAATTTTTTTACATCTTCATGTCCATAACATGGAATCCAGTAAGAGACTACACATTATTTACAATGTACCTAAGAAGTCAAAACAAATACTATTCAGAAATAACATTCCTTACAAGTCTCAAAGGATCAATATTTCAAAAAGTGATGCTACATAACCACAATACTAGATCAAATGGGAAACATTTATCTATATATTCCCATATCTATATGATAAAAGTCCAAAAATAGTATAAGCATGTTCAAAATACAAAAGTACATAAATTTGTCAAAATAGAAAGAGATGTCTCTTGGGACCTTCAGTCCCATTTTCCCACTTGAAATATGTAATTTTGCCTTCAGGTTCATGTATAGCTTGTTTTGATAGATAGTCTGCCTCCTTATTAAATTCCCTGAAAATATGATGGAAACTAAGTTCTTGAAAGTTTTTTATTAATTCCTTTGTTCTAAGCTTCCATCCTTCAATAACACTAGCTTGGAGTCTTCCTCTATTGGTTAGCCATTCTATAACTACCTTAGAATCTCCCAGAACTTGAAGTTTTTGTAGAGACAAATGAATAGCCAGTGTGAGAGTTGCCCATACTCCCAGTAGTTCTTCCCTTGTATTGGATCCTTCCCCACAGTTGAAAAACCATCTATACATTGATAAATATGGAGTTTTGATAACACCCCTGGCTCCACACTTCTTGCCACCTGATTGTTTTTCCCCATCAAAACATGCAGTAGTAGTATCAATAAGTTGAGCAATCAAGCAAGCTCTTAAAGGGATAAATTTTTGAGATGTCGGGTGTCTTTTAAGTGACTCGGGAGTCTTGATAACCATAGAGATAACTGAAGGAGAAGTATTCTCAAATATCTCTTTTTTCCTCTCTATCCAAATATACCAGCAAGTATGGGAAGCTAGAATAGAGGAGACAGACTTATCCTCTGTCCAAGAGTTAAAATAATAAGATAGTTTATCCCCTTCCCAATTTTTTTTATACTTCTAAATAGTTTTTATTCTTTCCCAAACCAATTTGGTGAAAGTGCAATGTATGAATAGATGGTTAATATCTTCTGCATTATGTTTACACAATTGGCAGCGACTTGGGCCCCCTCGGCCTTTTAGTTGAAGTATATCACATGTTAATACTTTGTTTTCAGTTTCCAACCATATAAATAATTTGATCTTGAGTTGCATGTCCCATTTCCATATATTAAACCTCCATCCACCATAACTCGGGAACCTCTAGGTACATATAAGAGCCATATATGCATTTTTAACAGTAAGAGACCTAGAAGTATTGCCTCTGATCCACATTAGTTCATCATATGTTTCCTGGATGGAGGCTCCAACACTAATAAGAGCGATACGAAATTGATCCCATTCTATTTCCAGCTCACCTGTAACACCCAGTTCGCTACTACTGATTCAGTTTGTTGTGAGAGAGAAATGGTCCAAGTGCCCTTTGGCTTGGGAAAGAACTGTAATCTTTTTCTGCCTTAATTGAGTGATGAGAGTCTGCGAGAGAAAGGATCTATCTCCCAACCCTAAGATTATGTCTTTACTGAGAATAATAAGATGACTCAATCTGGGGATCCAACTTAGCCAATGAGTGATCAAGTGGACCGATTTAATAATATTGTTCTGGATTCTTGATGTCGCAGATTTTTTGAATGTGGCCGACCTGAACCAATTTATGACAGTTGTAAAGGGAAGCTATTTATCCTTAATAACATTGTTCCAAATTCCATCCCAAGTTAATACTCGCCAGAGTGTATTAGTTGTCAGAGCTTTGTTGAAATGGGATAAATTGTGAAAACCCCATCCATGACACTTCTTTGGTTTGGATAGTGATTCCCACCTGTAGAGATGGAAATGTTGAGTTTCACTGCTACCATTCCATATCAAATTAAACATAATTTTTCGAATCTTGTTTAAAACTGAGCGGGGGATGGTCTCTAACGACATCCAATAAACTGATTGACTCTCCAATACCAATTTTATTTAAATATATCGACCACCTATTGCACCACAATCCAATTTTTTTCTCCATCTTGGTCAACAACCAGCTCTAGTCTTCAGCTTTGTACACTCCATTCTTTAGATGATAACCAAGATATTTGAAAGCAATAGCTAGATCTGTAAATGTAAATGGGAGAAAGGACTTGAATGGGGTTAGGTCCACTTCCGATAACCCCTCATAAAGAATAGTTGTTTTGGAATCATTAACCTGAAGACTCGAAGCTTTACAAAATCGTTTGATGAGTCTGTCAATTTCCAACCATTCTTGAAGTGTGGAATTAGTCATGATTAATACATCACCCATGAAGAATAAGTGGAGAATTTGTATCATTTTGGATACCTTAAAACTAGCTAGTTTTCCTTCCCCTTTACTTTCCTTTAATAAAAGGCTAAGACCCTCCATAACCACGATAAATAACAAAGGGGATAAAGGTAACCCTTGGTGTAAACCTCTGGCACTTCTGAAAAAATATGTAGCCTCTCCATTAAGTAAAACAACAAAAGATGAGGAAACAACACAACTCATAATCCAATTGGTCATCTGAATGCCAAATCCCACTTGTATTAAAATCATCCTTAGCAAATCTGAATCTATGCAATCATATGCTTTCCGAAGATCCAACTTCAGAACAAGGGATTTTTTTTTTATTTTTTATTTTTATGTTATGGATGCACTCATGTGTTATTCCAATGGCATATTGTATCTGCCTACCTTTCAAAAATCCCAACTTCTTTGCTGAGAGAGATCTGGAAAGGATAGGTTTTATCCGATTAGCAAGGATTTTTTAGTATAATTTGTAGTAGAGGTTATAACGATATAGGCCTGAAATCCCCAAAGTTGGTTGGATTATTTGCTTTTGGTATAAGGGCTAATAATGTAGAATTTAGGCTCCCAACAATAAATCCTTTCAATATTGACTCCTCAACCATCTCTAAGAGGTCCTCCCCTACCAAATCAAAGAATTGAGTGAAAAAATCGACAATCCAACCATCGAGCCATGGACTTTTATCTTTTTTGAACAAAGATAAAACTTCTTTCAATTCACCCAAATTAACTGGACCATGCAGTGAACTTGCTTCTTCAATAGTAACCAGCCCGAAGAATAGACCAACAACTTTGACTTGTTCTTTTGTGGAAGGAAGGCTCGGAGCCATGAATTATTTTTTGAAATAATTTACCGCCTCCTCTTTTAATTCTCCCTGACTACTGTGTATATATCCAGTTTCATCTTAAATCTCCCAAACATGTTTCTGATTCCTCCTATAATTAGCATAATGGTGAAAAAACTTTGTGTTTTGGTCACCACTTTGGATCCAAATCGCCCTGGTGTGTTGTCTCCACTGTTCTTCCTTCGCTTTTAATAATTTATTTCTTTCTTGTTCCATATTACAAAGATGTCTTTCCACTTCAGGAAGTTATGCATATCCCACCATATTCAAAATAATATCTTTAATTTCAGTCTCAAACATTTCCAGATGTAGCAAGTTCCTGCCAATTCTTTCCTTTATCCATAGCTTGGTGTGTTTCTTCAAGTGCTTTAGTTTCCAGACCATTCTGCATTGTCTTCCTTCTTCAGATAAAATTTTTGGATCCTTCCATACCTTACGAACTAAGTCATTGAAATTATTTTCTGGCAGCCACTGAGAATTTAATTTAAAAGGGTAGGATTTATATAATGGAGGAATCTCCAACTGTAATAAAACATGGGCATGATTCGATATAAATGGGTACTCCACCCAAGACCTATAGAGGCCCACACTTGTTAATAAATCTTCAGAAATAAAACACCTATCTAGTCTCTTTGCAATAGAGTCTATACCAGTTCACCCATTCCTCCAAGTTGGGGCAATATTTTCTGGTTGGATATCAAATAAATGCTTGGATTAGAAAAAAGATTTGAAAAAACCGGCCAATAGTCTAGCTTGTGAACAACCTCCCCTGACCTCACCCGATGAGATAGTTAAATTTTTATCGCCAGAAATAACCAGATTTTTATAAGATAGTAGACCATTGTCTGCCACAAAATTTCAAAAAAAAATTGTTCCGATGATGGTCCATATATATTGAGAAGAGTGAACTCCCTCTTGCTAGCTATATACCTTCCTATCAACATAATTCCACCATAGGAAAGGTGAGGAACCAAATCTAAAATGTTTGGATCCCAGGTGACTCAAAGACCTTCCAAATTACCAACTGAATTTACAACACAAGAAACCCAAGTAGGTCAAAAGCAATTCATGAAATCTCTGGCTTTTTGTTCATGAACCAAGGTTTCCTATAAAAACACGATGTTCGGATGGGTTCTATCCAGAAGACGATGGATAGAGGTCGATTTTAGGGTGCCCCCGACCCCTCTAATATTTAAGGAAAGTGATAACATTACTTTTCCCTATCCAGGGGTTTCATTGGTCTAAGTGCCCTACAATCAGTGGTAGAAGGAACAATGTCAATTGGTAGTGAGGTCAAAACCACAAATTTATTTCGGGAGCTCCTTCTCTTTGTAGGGGAATGTTCAATGCTCAGGCCCCTAGACCAGGCATACTCTTTTCCATCCCCCTCAGAATGTGGACAAGAGTTACTAGCCTCCTCACCACCAGTGAAATTTCCATAAACAATGTTTCCCAAGTAAATGGGTAACTAAACAATTGAGTTAGTGTCATGGATGAAAGGAATCAGGGAATCTAGAACAACGGCGAGAGTAGTGTCGTCATCCTATGATTCCCTACAACCGGGGAGAGTTTCAATAACATCAGATAGACCCAAAGACCAAGGAGAGGCGATAACTGACGAACTAGGGTCATGACAACCAACAGAGAGTCTAGATTGTGTTTTCTTATCAGAAGTGAGAGCAGGACTCGGGGGCTAGATTTAAATACTCTACCCCTGAAAACCCCACTAGTGATGTAACCCTATCCTCCTAACGAGTTGACCCCACTAAGTCGTGTCAATAAAGTTCCCTATCCACCTCAAAGGGCACCTCGCCGGTGGAAGTAGAAAGTTTAATCCAACAAGAAGCATCCAATGCATCCCTTTCCCACAAAGATAATGTATAATAAAGAGCAGGATGATGTAGTTTTAAATTATCGGTGACCATGTCCATAGGCTCATACTAGCTAGAAACCTTCATTGAAAAATGCAAAGTCTCGGTCCCAAAAGAGTCTGCTTCCGGTGAGTAGCCATGAATATCTCTAAATAAAGCGGTGTCTTCTAACATCTCTTCTTCAACGATGCCATTACAATCCCTTCAAAGGTGTCTCATACTACAACAAAGGATACACCTAAAAGGTATGACAAGGTAATTTAGCCTCTGAAGCACCCAACGACCTCTCCATTCAATCTCTATAACCTCTGGTAGCCCGCAGTGGATGTTTATTTCAACCAGAATTCTCCCAATATTTCCAGACGAAGCCATAAGGATCTGCCTATCCAAAGTGATAAAATTACCCAAAGAGTTTCCAATAGCCCTTAAGGCACCCTCGTTCCATAGTTGAATGGGTAACCTGGGTAAAAGAACCCACAGATGGTAGTTTGGCAGTATTTAGTTTTCAGGTCAAAAGATACCCTCCACCTCTTCAGCATAAGGTGACTGCCTCCAAAAACCCACCGAGTTTCTAGAAAAAGGGTTAAATCCTCTGGAACTTTACAAATAAAACCCAACCAGTCTTTAGTTAAGTACAAAATCTCAGGTGTGTGGCCTAGGATAGGCACCCAATGTTGTTCTACCCAGACCGAGATAGGAACCTTACTCAAATAGTTGTAAGATACTCTGCCAACCAACCCACACAGAGCCATCTTGTAGGTCTCCTTGAGATTGATATCAGACCCTAGGACCATTCTCTTAATGTCTTTGTTGTCTTTCCACTATTTGTGTTTAACTCCAGCAGTAGTCAAAGGATTTCTCGCCTTTTTCTGTGTGTTGGGAGAGCCCGCACCCCTTAAACCTGCGTTCATACCACCCACAGGTGTAACCTCCTCCACAAGCCGCGAAATACCAGACAACACAAAAGGGAACTGATGAAGGTAGGCGAAATGACAGACTTCCTGCTAAAATTAAGGGCATGTTTAGAGGTCATATCACTGGAAGGAAGATTAAATGAGGTCATACCCACTCTCAAGGAATCAACAGTGGCAAAAAGACCCGCCCTTTGCCAAATGGCCTCGTCATCTGCACCCATTAGTGCACTGACATCGCCTTCTATGTCATCGTGCCATGGATTTTCCATAGCTACGCCACCTGGGCTCCATTGGTAACATTCAAGTCAGATTCATCAATATAGGACCAGTTTCCCAGAGTATATATAGGTGGCTAAAATAATGGAGTCAGGGCCCAGTTACAGTTACTTAAAAGTTGGTTGCGGAGGGTTAAAGGTGATGTAAAACCAAAAGAAACTATCCACGGTCCATTAAAGAAAACTAGAAAATCTAATGAAAGGCACCTCAAAAATAGTGGTTTGTCTCCTACTTCAAGGAGGCAAAGTAAAGGACAATATGTAGATAAATAAAATAAAAAAACTACTAAATCAATCGAAAACTTGACAAAAAAATGCCAAGGAAGTGTTAACCTACGCTAATCGATGACTCCAGAATGACAATATCTCGCTCGGGTTCCATCTTCAACTTCGACTCTCCCTCTCCTGCCTTATTTTCAAGCTTCACATTGTCCATGAGTGATCAATAGTAGTCATTGTACATGCTTTCCCCTTAGTAAAGACTTGTTGCTAAGCAATTCTCCTTGTTAAATATAATAAAAAAATATTGATGATTTAAAGACAATGAATCAAAACAATGTAATATCTTTGTAGATACAATAAAAATATTTAAATACAATGTCAAATTAAAAAATTAAACATAATGTATCGATATGATGGGAAAATATTGATAATTTTAAAAATCAATGTATCATTATAAATTTAATTTAATTTTGAACAGTAAAAAATCAAATACTATGAAAATTATATTAATTATATGAAATATAAAATAAAA
>JZKD02S1581375.1:0-10260 GCA_000966675.3 Picea glauca | reverse complement strand
ACGGTTGCATGGCCCTGTGGTTACGTTGAGAGTGAAACCTAAAGAAATGAAGGCTGGCCTCCAAGCTTTGGAAAACCGACACGTGGTTAATCTCTATGTATTTAGTCTCGACTACCCTCCATGGAAGAAGCAGTTAATGAATATTGAGCAGGTGGTTGAGACCTCATCTCAATCCATAAATGGAAGGCATGGGAAGGGTCGGAAGCAATCAGTTCGTGGTACTCCGATGGATATTTTTCCTGCAGAAGTTGTGTCCTCTAAAGCAGTGTCAGACAAGAAGCTGCGTGTATAGTCTGAAGGAAGATCATGTGCACATAAAGCCTTAAATGAGGTATCTCATCTACCCTCATGGGGCCAAGGGGGTGAATTGCTCTGAGTATATATATTCAGTTTTTGTATTTTTGTAAATGATGGATGGTAGAGCAGAGCTCCCGACTGTAAAGCTTTAACGAGGCCTCTGGTTCCCTGGTTATAGATTGATATTTGAGACTTCTTGTTTAATGGAAGCCAGCATCTTCTTCTCCTTTTTTTTCTCTGAATCTTAAGAGCCCGGGCATGGATGATCCAGTCGGGTGTTGTAATGACTATATAATGTATGTTTGATTATATTAGTTTTGCAGCATCTTAATTTTTCTTGAAGTTTCTCAGATCTGAGACGATCTCATATCTGTGACTTTTCCCTCCTTTTTTAAAGGCTGCTAGAAGACCGGATGTCCAGAGAAGACTTTATTCCCTTCGTGTTTGCCTACACTCACTCACTACTATGCAAAATTAATGGCTTAAATTAGATCAAGACCTCACTTGTCTTTGTTGTTCCAGCCCAGTTTTTTGAGTTAGAACGATATTGTTCTAAGTTTACTTCCATTCATCACCCTTTATCAACAAATCGTGACATTTAAACTGATGGGCCTCAGGCTTACTCCTGTTGCAATCCAGGAATGAATTCTGACGCCAACACATCCTTTCTACAACTCCATTCTGCTGAGGTTTATATGGAGTAGTCTTCTGCCTTGCTATACCGCACTTCTTACAGAATTCTTCAAATTCATTCCCGCAGAACTTTCTGCCATTATCTGTCCTCGACACCTTAATTATTTTCTATGTTTGATTCTCAACAAGAGCCTTAAACTCTTTAAACATGTCAAAGACTTCAGATTTCTTCTTGAGGAAATATATCCAAGTATTCCTCGAGAATTCATCTATAAATGAGACATAATACACATATTTTCCCAATTATGGAACCGACACATGTCCAAACACATCCATGTGAACTAGTTGTAAAATTCATTCTGTCGTCATTTCACTAGAGGGGAATCTTACCCGATTATGCTTTCCATATACACAATGTTCACAGAAATAAAAATCCATAGAGAAGTTAGACATACCTTCAACCATACCTTTACCATGTAGTAGTCGAAGACCCTTCTCTCTTATATACCCCAATCTTTGATGCCACGGCATGACCTTTTCTCCAGAGACTGTAGGAGATCTTTCTTCTTCAACTCCAATATCAGGAACAATGGAACTCTTACACCCATAACTAATAGTGCTTCCTTACAGATTATACAGAGTTCTAAACCAAACTCCCTTCAGCAACAACATTTCTCCTCAAACCATCCTGCATGTTTCCTTTTCATTACCTAGGAAAATATTACCTCCATCATATCTTTCATATTCACAAAAACACTCCCTGTGGGGATTCATATGAAAGGATGCACCTAATTCAACCAACCATGCCTCATGATATGCATGTGTGCTTGAAGAAGACAAGTACAAATCCACTCCTTCTTCCTTGGAGGTATTTTCTTATGTAGAAGGAGCTTCTTCAGATCCCTTCTTTTTCTCAATTTTGGATCTACACTGCTTCTTGTAGTGCCCTTCTTTTCCACATCTCTAGCATAACTTTACAAACTTTCTGGGAGATTTAGATCTATCCTTAAACTTAGATATCCCACTTGAGCACTTAGATCTATTTCTTTCCTGGGAGCGTCCTCTTGCAAATAATGCATCTGTTCTCTATCCTTCCATGTTCTTTTGTCTCATCTCCTCTGAAAACAAGGATGAGACCACTTCATCAAACTTCAAGGTAATTGTATTACTACCTATGGCCATAACCAGACTATCCCACGACTCTGGTGAAGAGCACAGTAAACGGATACACTTATCTTCATCTAAAATTTTAATCTCAACAGATACTAACTGACTTACCACAGTATTGAAGGCATTCAAATGCTCTGCCACCAAGTATCCATCTCTAATCCTCGGGTTATACAACTTCTTTCTCAGGAAAATTTTATTTACTAGAGACTTATACTGATACAACTTCCCCAAATTATCTAATAAATCTTTAATCGTAGCTTCCTTTGACACATTCAGTAATATTGAATCTGAGAGACATAATCGGATTGTGATCTTCGCCTTCTGATTCAAATTTTTCCAGTCATCTGTTGAAGTTCTTGTAGGTACAGTACCTGGATCCACCGTGATCCATTGATCTTTGTCCACCAACAAATATTTTATCTTGATCTTCCACAACTCAAAAATTTGCCCATTAAACTTCTCGATCTCCATTTTCAAACTGCTCGCCATTTCTTTTCACCTGAAAAATTAATACCACATATCTCCCACTTTAACAAGGCTTATCATAGTCCCAAGCCAAACCCTTGACCTCAAAGGCGTCCCCTTGAAGACAACAAAGATCTAATACCAAATGTAGATTTTAACCTTGTACAACATTTTACTGCAAATAAATTTTCAATAAAAGAACAAAAAAGATACAATGAAAATACTCACATTACAGGAAACCCAAATCAGGAAAACCATCATATTCTATATTCATTCATGGTGATACATGGTTTACAATACAATATACATATAGGAGCCAGGGACATCCAAAACCCTAACCCAATGACCTAGATTAGTCAACAACCCTAATTCCTTAAGTGGAAATAGAAAACCATCGAAAAAAACCATGTACCGAAAAACCGCCCAACAATGGACATGAAAATCTAGGTGACACAAAAAATGAGGCAAAAATGTGACATGTTTCCTAAGGAAAAAAAAAATCTCGGGGTCATTTCCCCCGTATCGCCCCCCTATGCGCTCGACGCAACATAGAAATCATTAGTGCTAGTCGTGCAAAGAATATAACACATACCCAACATCCCCTGGGATATAAAATCCTAATTAAGCTACCTATTGTTGGTCAAGATACCATAGTATCATCAACATCACTCCCCCTTTCAAAGGAGGTCTTTTCAGACTACACCAAGCTTGTCTCGGAAGTACTCAAAATCCACATGAGACATAGGCTTAGTCAACACATCTGGAACCTTCTCATCTGTGCCAACATATTGCAGCTTTACAGCTCCCTTTTGCACCATGTCACGAATGTAGTGATATTGTATCTCTATGTGCTTCATCTTATCATGGAACATAATTGGGTTCTCTGTCATCTTTATGCAACTCTGGTTATCACATAGAATCATGGTATCTTTCATCTCCAGATCAAACATGCTATTCAACAACTTCCGAAGCCATATGGATTCACAACTAGCGAAGCATGTTGCACTATACTCCGCTTATGTCGTACTGAGAGCAATATTGGACTGCTTCCTTCTTTTCCATGAAGTCATGGATGACCCCAAACTAAAACAACATCCTGAAGTGCTTTTTCTGTTTGAAGCACTTCCAGCCCAATCTAAATCAATATAGTCATTCAATATGAAGTCATAGTCTCCAGTATAACAGAGGCCATAGTCCAATGTACCCTTAAGGTACCTCATCACATGCTTTGTAGCTACAATGTGAACACGTCTGGGCTTCACTAGATATTGAATCAAGGTGTTCAAAACAAAGCATATATCTGGTCTAGTATTCATTAGATACATCAACAAACCAATCATCTATTTGTGTAAAGTAACATCAACTATTTCTGACGAAGTATCAGCCAATAACTCCATATTCGTCTCCATAGGAGTGGACATGGCTCTACATTCCATCATATCGAATCTCTTCAGAATTTCCACAACATACTTTCCTTGATTAAGGAAAATCTCTTATGGGCTCTTCCATACTTCATGACCTAAGAAATAGTGCACCGGGCCTAGGTCCTCATTTCAAATTCAACGACAAGCTTCTTCTTACAATATGTGATTAGATTTTCTTCATCTGTCAAGAATACGTCATCCACATATAACAACAAATATAGATAAATACTAAACGTCATGGTTTTTCCTCCACCAAAAGGTGCCAAAGTCTTTACCACTTTTTCATGCCCATACGAAGAAAGGTTCAGAGTAAACAATAGTTCCTAAGTAGAAGTAGGAGAGCTCTCAAACGATGAAGAAATGTATGGAGAAGAAGGATGATTGATAACACATTTTCCCAAACTCTCGTTGATTAAGAGTACCAAATGCACTTTTAAGATCCCTATCAACCCTACCCAACAAGCCTATTCCTACCAAATCTTCTATAACTCATGATTTGATTAAAAAATAAGCTAGTTCAAAAAGATCTAAGACTCATAAAGTGAATCCTCCAAATGTTCCATGATATCATCAACAATAAGACCTTAGACCAAGAATAAGGACCCCCTTGAAAACCATAGCAACATCACCACCCGATCCTTAGGCCCATTATCCATGTGCATTCTAACCAAATGAGTTGTATACATAAGCCTAATATTCTTGTTTTATATAATATTAATATTCATAACTATACTTAAAACCGACCATTAATGGTCACAATTATGTGGGTGTCGAGACCTAGAGTGAGAGAGTATTTGCCCTACCAAAATTTTATGAAAAAACTTGACACGTCGCCGACATAAACACTAATTTACCGTGAAAAACGTAAGTTGTAGCCAGTTATTTTCTAGTGAGACAACTATAAATAAACTACCATATATTCTTCTACTTCTACTTGAACAAAATAAAGAATTCGCCCATGCAACTGGTTTTCAATGGATTCCAACAGGGCTCGTTACCTTCGTGTGGTTTATCAGCGGATAGTGCAAGCACTACCAGGTTTATCTTGGAGGGTAAAGCGCAGAAATGTGAGTTCTGAAACAGCTCATGAGGCTGGAGAATACCCAGAGGTCCTTCGGAGGTTGTCGAAATGGCTGAAGGAATCCCGTGTCCTGCCGCTGTGTTTCTGGATATGGTTGGAGAATTCAAAGGGTATTGCTAATGTGGCGGAGTTCTTGGCCACATGCCCCATCTTCATGTTCGAAACGGCGCTCCAGGAAGCTCTGCAAGCGATTGCTTACGTTTATTCTTCGACGTGGCCCAATGGAGATGTAAATGCCTCGCTCCATTTGCCTCACTTCTCTATACTCTTGGATTCGCTCTTCTCTTCGGATTCTCCCGCCATTCATTTTAATGGGGAGGCTTGGGAGGACTTGAAGTCGATCATGAGTAATCCCTCTCCTTTCATCTTTCCTGCGGAGAATCCATAGCAAATTAACCACTGCCTGCCATGCACAGCGTTAGGGTTTTTTTGTTGTTGTTGTGATAATGAATATTCCATTTCCATTTGTACATACTGTACTGCCATATTTGGTTTCTTGTTGGGATTATGAATTAAACCCAAACATTAAGAATAAGAAAAAAAATATTAGAAATGTTACTTTATTTTATTTTTAGAGTTTTACAAAGAGTTCACAAGTTACTGTTTAACTACTTGTATACAAGTTACTGTTTAACTACTTGTATGCAGTTGGCAGATTGAAAAAAATAAGTGCACTTAGCTGTACTCGGGAGATTAAAAAAAATAAGTGCACTTAGCTAGTAGTTCAAAAGCTAAAAAAAAATGCAACTAATTAGCCATGAATTATGTGGAGAATGTGAAAAGACCCCTTAAAGATAATGTACTATTGGTGAGGAATCCTTCTTGGCAGGTATTCCTTCATGTTCTAGACTATTTTTCAAGGGGAGGAAAAAGACTGAAAACACTAGCCATCAATCCTAAGTGTTGACATTCAACTAGAGGTGACACCGTAGAGAGAGTAGTGTTAGTGTTTATTATCTAGGTGATTTTCTCATTGGATATATACTAACATATTTGGGTTCTTGTGATTATGAATATGCTTAAATTGTCACTATTCATTTGGATTTAAAATTGTGTGTTTATTATATCCAGTAACTTATGTGCATGTTTATGGATTTTAGTAACTTATGTGCATGTTTATGGATCTTGCTTGCATCCATAAAATACATTATAATTTTTATTTTCTTTTAATTTTTCGTGAAGACTTAATTTTACATTGTTGGAAGGATATCCTTGAGTTTTTAATTATACTTTTACCATGTAAAATTAGCTTTTGATCTTTAAATATTATGGAATAATTTTTAATTGTTATTAATATGAATTTATAATAAATTATATTTTTTTATATTAATATTATTTTTTCATTATATTAAAAAGTGAAAAAAAAAATTAATACTAGTTAAAATATTTATAATCTAAACTATTTAGAAATTTACATCTCAAAAATTTAATTAGTTTTAATAATTATTTCCATGATTTATAGATTTAGTATCATCATGGATTTATATTAGTTTTAATATAAATAGTTATTTAGACGATTATTATTCATCCTTCACCTTTCATGGAAAGAAAAATATATCATTTAAATTATAAAGTAAAATGTTTAAAAAAAAACTTTATATTTAGGTATAATAAAATTTATTTTATGGACTAAGACAATTTTATGATGAGTTTTAGATGTTAAAATATATTTTATGATTTGAAGATTTATCTTAATTCTTATTAACATTCTCTTAATTAATTATGGAGAAAATATTAAACCCAGTCGGGGATAGCATTCAGAGCAGAAGGGCTTAAACAAGGGAGAATATCATCAAAAGTTGTTGTCAAATCCAAAAAATCATCCCCCCACTCCATGCACACACATGCAAAGAATATAACACATACCAAACCCTTACAAGTTTAAGAAGTTAATACTCTTGAGAAGGTATGAACTTTTATGTGCTCATAAATTTCTAAAATTGTGTTGATAACTTTCTGAATTGGACTCTCCTAAAGTTTAGAAAAAATTCCGGTTTCAAGTGGACACTCCACCATTATGAGGAATTCAAGCAAAATTTAATGAAAATAGAAAAGAGTGAGAAAAAAATCTAAATAAACAAGATAAGAGAAATCTAGCTATTACAAAATCATCATATTAAAGGAGAAAACTAGACCAAAATCAACAATTAATTAATTAAAAAACATTATTACAAAATCAAGAAAACTAGACCAAAATCAACAATTAATTAATTAAAAAACATTATTACAAAATCATCATAATAAAGAAGAAAGAGTAAAAAATTAGAAAAAAAATAGAATTAAATAAAGATTAGAAAAAATTGATGTTGAAGAATTGAATTCATAAAAAAAAATAAGATTTAAATAAAAACAAAAGAAATGATTATTAAGGATAAGATGAGAGAATAAATAAAAATGATAATGGAAAGGAAATGTTTAATTAATAAATTAAAAGGTATGAAGAAAAATTAGGAGTTAGTTTAGATTAATAAAATATATTAATGATAAAGTCAATGGATTATAAGTTTTTAAAAAAGATTAATCATTTTCACAATCGAAATTAAAATTGTTGTGTTTTTCAATTTTTGAAACTTTTGTGATAATGAAGAGTTGATGTTAAAATTTTAATTTGATTAAAATTAAAATTGTTGTGTTTTTCAATTTTTCATACTTTTCTAATAATAAAGAGCTAATGTTAAAATTTTAGTTTGATTGAAATAGATTGTTATTGTCATCAGAAAATCAAATACAAATACTAGTAAGTTAATAACCTAGACAATTCTCCAACCTTCTTAATAATAAAGAGTTAATGTTAATATTTTAGTTTGATTAAAACGGATTACTAGTAAGTTAATAAAGTAGACAATTCTCTAGCCTTTAGCCTTCCATTTTTATAAAATTGACCTTAAAATGAGAAAAAAATTGTTTTAACCCTCTTAAAAAAATTGCACAATAACAAATGTATTTTTGTTACCCTCTTAAAAAAATTGCACAACAATAAATGTAATATAGAAATTTGACATACTTTAAAAAAATGTAAATTATAACAAATGTATTTTTGTAACCCTCTTTAAAGAAATTACACATAATAATAAATGTGATATAAAAATTTGACATGTAAAAAAAATATAAATTACATAATAACAAATGTATTTTTGTAACCTTCTTAAAAGAAATTACACACAATAATAAATGTAATATAAAAATTTTAAAGAAATTACACATAATAATAAATGTAATATAAAAATTTGACATGCCAAAAAAATATAAATTGCATAATAACACATGTATTTTTGTAACCTTCTTAAAAGAAATTACACACAATAATAAATGTAATATAAAAATTTGACATGGTAGAAGAAGTGTAGCAAAAATTTGAACATATTTATGAAGCCTCATATAAAGTTCATAAAAATTTTAACTTTTGTTAAAGTTGAATTAAATCTTAAACATTTATAATTCTATCAAATTAAAGCGGAGTCATTTTCCAACTGGGTGATACAATGTATAATATATGTTTATTTTAATTTTTAGGGATTTAATCATTTTAATAAAATATGAGGATGAATTGGATTGAACCACCAATTTAAGTAAAATCTAATTTTCATAAAATTAGAAAAAAAAAACTCCTTAATATATATTTTAAATTCATTCATCAAAATCAATTAAATTATTTTATTAAATTAAATTATATGTTTATTATTCTCTAATTTTACAACCAAAATCTACTTTAAAATGCCTTAATCTAAATAAAAAATAAATTATAGAGAGTGATGAAGCTATAAAATTTATTTATAATTAAATTTATAAATCATTATAATAAGCATCAGACCTTCTTCGCCCACTATTTGAGGTATACATACACTAGCCCCCTCTAGATTTATAAATCATTTTAAAGATATCTTATAGTAATTAATTTATCTTGAATTATAATTAAAATCTTAATGTCTTACAAAAATAATCTAAAAATAATTAACTTTAAAACACAATATGTATAAATTTGTAAAACTAAATATTTATAAAAAAAACAAAATATATGTAAAATTGCAACACTAAACCTAAAGAATAAAAGAAAACAAATTTATAATCTGATAACTTATACAGAGACATCATCACGAAGTACATAAAAACTTTAATTCTAATTCAATTGTTGTAACATAACACAGACATCAAGAAGTACAGATACCCAAAAGCTTTAATTCCAATTCAATTGTTGTAACATAACACATGTAAGATGGATACATGCCAAATTGGAAAAACATAAAGACATGCATCATTAGGGTAGAAATGTTCATAACACATGGTGCTCACAAATAAAATGGATACATGCCAAATTGGCAAAACATGCATCATTAGGGCAGAAATGTTCATAATAACAACAACAACCCAAACACCGCCTTGTTTCATAATAGCATGGACAACCCAGAAGCCTTCCTTTCATGGCAGCATATACATACCGGTGTATAAATGAAAACCGCCCTAATGCCTTCCTTCATGGCAGGCAGTGGTTAAATCTCAGGAAAGAGAAGCGGACAGACAGTACTCAGAATGAAGTTCAACTCCTCCCATATTTTAGGAGCTTCCTCCTTTAAATGAATGGCAGGAGAACCCCAAGAGAACAGCGAATTCAGTATACTGAACTCAGGAAAATTGAATTCTCCAGCCATATCCAGAAACACAGCCATATGTAAATTGACCAGGCAATTTACATATCCATCGGACGACGTCAAAGAATAAACGTAAGCAATCGATTGCAAAGCTTCCTTCAGCGCTGTTTCGAACATGTCCATGGGGCAAGTGGCCAAGAACTCCGCCACATTAGCAAAACCCTTAAAATTCTCCAGCCATATCCAGAAACACAGCGGCAGGAGACCGGACTTTTTCACCCAATTCGACAACATCAAAAGGGTCGTTTCGTATCTTCCAGCGTCACTAGACGTCTGACATTTCTGACCGCCTCCCTTTACCATCGAAGAAAAACCAGGAAGAGCTCCCACTGTGCGCAGATAAACGTGACGAACGTAATGAACTCTGTTGTAATCCATTGCAAACAAAGATAATTTCAGGAAGAGTTGTTTTGTTTGTGTCAATGTGCAGTTTTTTGGTTTATAACCCTAACCCAAAAGCTGGCACTTGGATCGAATTCAAAAAAGTGGTCCACGTCCTTTCACTACACGTATGCTTTTCTTTAACCGTTTCGTTCAGCCGTTT
>JZKD02S1581364.1:0-10260 GCA_000966675.3 Picea glauca | reverse complement strand
CAAGTATCTCCAAAGACACCTAGCGAACTAGTACAGAAGAATCATCCTTCAGATCATATTATTGGAAAGAAAGATGCAGGAGTTGAGACTAGAAGAAAAATCCATTCACCAGAACAAACACACCTAACAATCTTGTTTACAATTGAACCAAACTATTTTGAAGAATCTAGCAAGGATGAATTTTGGAATAAGGCCATGGATGAAGAATTGGATCAAATAAAGAAAAATGACACTTGGGAATTCATTCCAAGACCAAAGAATAAGAATGTGATCAACACAAAATGGGTTTTCAGGAATAAATTGAATGAAGATGGATAGGTTACAAGAAACAAAGCTAGATTGGTATGTAAATGATATGCATAGATTGAAGGAATCGACTTTGAAGAGACATTTGCCCCAATTTCCAGAATGGAAGCAATCTGTTTGGTTTTAGTTTATGCATGCTCCAAAAATGTTAAAGTATATCAGATGGACATAAAATCAGCTTTTATGAATGGAGAACTTGAAAAAGAAGTCTACATTAAACAACCAGAAGGATTTCAGTTGTCAGAGAACAGAGACTATGTGTGTAAATTAAAGAAGGCCTTGTATGGTCTAAAATAGGATTCTAGAGCATGGTACTCCAAATTGGATAAGTATCTGCAGCAGGCAGGGTTTAGAAAAGGAAGTGCATACAAAAACCTCTACATCAAGGTAAGTAAAGGTAATATTTTATTAATTTAAGTTTCTATTGATGATATTATTTTTGGTAGTGATGATGACAGGTTAAGCCAGAAATTTGCAAAAGACATGCAAAATGAATTTGAAATGTCATGACTTGGAGAACTATCCTTGTTTCTGGGACTTCAGATATGTCAAAGAAACCAAGGAATTTTTATTTCTCAAACCAAGTATATCATAGAAATGCTAAATAGGTTCAGAATGGAAGATTGCAAACCAGTTATCACTCCCATGCAAACCAGTTGTAAGTTGAGCAAAGATGATGATTCAAAGTCTACAGATCAGAGGCAATACAAGTCAATTATTGGCAACCTACTATATGTGACAACATCCAGACCATACATAATGCAGGCAGTTGGACAGGTGGCACAATTTCAAGCAGCACAAAAGGAATCACATGTATTAGCAGTAAAGAGAATCTTCAAATATCTCAAAGGAACAAAAGAGTTTGGGTTATGGTATCCAAAAGAAAAAGATCTATCACTTATTGCCTACATAGATGCATATTTGGTAGGTTGTATTGATGATCGACGAAGCACCATTGGAGTAGCGTTCTACTTAGGTGAGTGTTTGGTATCATGGCTAAGAAAGAAACAATCATCAGTATCTCTATCTACAGTCCAGGTAGAGTATATTGCAACAACATCATGCTATACACAGGTTCTTTGGATGAAACAAAATTTGAAAGATATACAGGTTTCATATGATGAGCCCATTACAATATATTTTGATAATACAAGTTCCATTAGTATCTCAAAAAACCCGGTGATGCACTCCAAGACGAAGCCCATTCCTGATGGAGACCCCCGACCTTCAGGATGAGATCTGCATAGGATCATTCTTCTTCGAATCCGCAGAAATGAATTAGTTCTTTTGGGCCCTTAATGGAACCCCACGAATTTGATCCACAGGTCCTTCACGAAAACCTCACCTGCACAATGTGCACCGTGTGCGAGTCTTCACCCCACGTGACCACGACATTGCGCCTGTAACGAGATTTTGGGTACCAGAAGTTTAAAATTCAATGACCCAAAAATCACTTGTCGCGCCAATNAAATGAATTAGTTCTTTTGGGCCCTCAATGGAACCCCACGAATTTGATCCACAGGTCCTTCACGAAAACCTCACCTCCACAATGTGCACCGTGTGCGAGTCTTCACCCCACGTGACCACGACATTGCGCCTGTAACGAGATTTTGGGTACCAGAAGTTTAAAATGCAATGACCCCAAAATCACTTGTCGCGCCAATCTCAAAATTCTTGAGATGGCTCAATGCTAAAATGGGCTCATATCTTTTTGGGACTTCGGGAATCGGGACTTCGGAACTCTCGATTCCAAATTCACTGTCTCCTCTACTTCCTGAACCCTGAAATGTCGAAATGGATCAACGGCTTTGGCTCATGTTATTCCTCTAAATGCTTCAGGGTTTCTTGATTTATCAAGTTGGGACTCCACGTCTCCCGACTCAAGGTCTCTCGAACATTTGGGTCCCGAAATGTTGAAATGACATTCCATGACAAATCGCTACTGGATTTTGCGGTTCAGGAAACCAGGATACAAGTGTTCTCCCTAATCTCTGTCTTTCGAATATCCAGGCCTCAAAATGTCAAAAATCTACCCGACCATGGCCCACCTTTTGGGATTTCAGAATTCGCGATCCCGCGATTCCAGCTACAGATGGTTCTTGGTCTTTTGATCTCCCAAACCACGAAATTTTGAAATTATGAACTCTGAAATGTCGAAATACTGAAAAGACACTTAGCCTTAACCTTCTCATAGATCTATGAGATCCGACAGTCCATGGGATTTTCGATAGTTCTCCATGAAGTGTTCCCGCCATTTGTTTCATCTCCTCTCCTATGAAATCTCTCAGAGGTTAAACTCTGTGTTCCTTCCTCCAGATCTGACAACTATCGGTCCTTTGCACCAGATTTGACAACCCAAATATGTTTCTCTTCCTTGTGCTCTTTCCTGCGTGCGTCTGGATGTAGAATTCAATGACCTAGATCTCTCCTCTCTAGTTGATCTAATGAAAATTGTGCTCTACCATGAGATGCCTTCTTCCTTCCCCTTGGAATATTTCCAAAGTTTCAAAGGCCTTGACCTTTGCTTCTTCTATGAACTAAATTCCTTCAGATATTGCCTACGTTATAGGAACGTTTTCCCTCCTGAGCTTTGTCAACTGTGAAACCTCAAAGGGTTTCTCGACCTTATACTCACACTGCTGATACTCAGTGAGCAAAGGCATTATCCTTCCTGAGCTTCTCAAACTCTGAACCCTCCAAAGGGTTTTCTTGGCCTCCGTGACTCCTTGCAGAGTCCTTGCACACAATTGTGCTATCTCTTCTGAGCTTATCTGAGGCTTTGACCTCAAAGTGTCTCTTCCCTTTCTCTCCTTGAAGGGATGTACACGCCCTCTGACAAATTACTGCTCCAACATGCTTTGTTGAGCTTAATAGAGCATTCAATAACTTTGTGAGTGTCTCCTCCTGTGACAGTTCTCTTATCTCAGAACTCATAATAGAGTTCTATTGTGCACTTTATGCACTTACTCAATGCCCTCTTGGTAGAGTTTCCACAGAACCTTCAGTGATTTTATTATCTCTGTGCCTTCCTCTGCACAATCTTACCTCCAAGGTATTCAAAAACCTTGAGGCTTCCTCCTTGAATCAAATACTTCCTCGGATGCACCCTCCTGGCACAACTTTGTCCAAATTCTGTAGAATTTAGAAGTGCATACTATGCACTGGCTCAATGCATCCTTTGCATTTTCTCAATGCCCTCCTGGCAAATCCTTTATAGAATTCTCAGCAATTCTTCTTCTTCCCTCTTTGTGTTCTCCTTTGAATAGTTCTTCCTTCAAGGTGTTCAACAACCCTGAGGATTCTTCCTTGAGTTAATGACTTCAGCTGGTGCACCCTCCTGGCACGTCTCTGTCTAAAATTCCACAGAATTTAGAAGTGCACTCCTTGCACTGGCTTACAAAACCCATAGTATTACATCATGCAACCTCTTGCATGAAGCCTCAAAGAACCCAAACCTGAAATCAAAGAACTCATAGATGGGAAAAAATATCTATCCTTGCAGATGGAACTTAACATACATCTACAACATACCATAAATACATAAAGACATTCATCAGCATACGTAGAATAACATGCAGGAAAAACTGCTCTGTTTGTATTAATATGAAATGCATCTTTATAATGTGAGCTTGAACTGCAACAGAGTCTCGAATCTCCTCTCCTATCTATCTTCTCTATTCTATTCTTCTACCTTCCTCTACCTTCTAACCAACTAAAAAGCAAAAGAATATCTTTTTACAAAAGGGGGCTCCTCGAGCGCTTCCCTCCATCCTCACCAACTCTCATTAATTTACATTCAATTACATTGAATGGATGTCTAGTCCGAATTAGATCTAGATATCAACCTTACAACTATTTAAAGAACTCTTTATCTAAAGCCTGCATACATGCATGGTTTTTTGGCTCTACCAGCCTTACAATCATTTAATATTAATTCAAAATTTGAAATTGGAAAGTGAGAGGGTTGCGCCTCTCCTCTCCATTGAACACATGCTTGATGTGCTAGCTAGATGGTGTGTAGCTGGCGTTGGAGTGATTCTCCTGCATCATACTCCTCTTCTGCAAAAATCATGAGCTCCTTCTCATGAGCTTCCCATCATTGTTGTTTAAATCCACCTGGATCCTAAATAGTTCTCTGGAGCTGTCCATCTACTCCACTTCTTTGTTGTTGCTGCTGCATCTGCTGCCTTACTGCTATGATAGGTTCTCCTCTTCTCAGCTTCCCTTTGCTGACTGCTTCTGCTGATCTGATCATCAGCCTCCTGATCTCCTCAATTATCTAATCTAGCTACTCCAATGGCTGGTTCTCTCTATGCAGTCTTCTCGGCTGCACTTCTTCCTTGAAAATGCGTAGGTCAACTAGATATCCCATGTTATCTTCTTCCTCTATGGCCTCAACTTGCCACTCTGCTACAAAATTCAGTTCTGCAGTTTGATCCTCTTGACTGACCTATTGTTCTGTCATCTACTCTGACAGACTTTCTTCTGCCATTTTGCCTTGTGCTGTTTGAATTCCATCTTCCTCCAGCTGCTCTTCAGATTGGAATTTTGCCTCATCTTTTGTTGCATGAGTCAACATTACAATCATCATCATCTATTCATCTCCCTGGCTGAAATTTCTGAGAGATTCCTCAGAATGATCCTCTGCTAACATCTGCATGACTTTCTGCTCATGGCAGTCATCTACTGGCTCTGGATTGTTAAAACAATTCTCCAACATTTCTATCTCCTTCTCCCAAGGAGTGAGCATCTCAACTTTGTGCTCCCCTTCTTCTGCTTGGGAAGCTTCTAATATCTGCTCCCCTTCTGTTGTTGCTGCATTGGAAACACACACACTGGCCTCAACTGGGCTATATGGCAGGAATACCTTTATCCCTCTCTCCAATCATCAGAATGCTCTTCTGATCTTCCTTCTGGATGGTGCAAGTTTTTAACTTTTCATCATCTTCATTCACATGGTCTGCAAAACCACATGAATCTTCACTTCTCAACACTCGTTGCTGACCTGAAATCTCCTCTGAGTTCATGAGACTCTGAGACAGTCTCATCTCCTTTCCCCTGCCACCTGGCAATATGGGATTTCCTCTCTTCCCTCCTAGCAGTCTCTGAGATCCTCCAATGATCTCATCTCATTGCCCTCCTAGCAATCTAAACTTTCTTCACTACCTTCCTGGCAGTTCACGAGATCTTCACTTGATCTCTTTCTATTGACCACTTGGCAGTCTATGAGATCTCTGCTCGATTTCCCCTCTCCATCATCACTGAGATTTCTCCCAGCTTCTGGTTCACACACATGAATCATCTCTTTTGTGGGCTTGAGGCTTTTCACATACCTCAACCACCTTCTTAATAGCCTTTGTTGTCTTCTGGCCAACAATTTCCTTACTAGCCACTTTGCTTTCCTCCTCAGAGGCCATTCATACACCCAATGTGTCTTGGCATTCTACTGCACCCACAGTGCAATCTCTTCCATTCTTGGCTTATCTCAATGATCTCTTTATCCATTCCTGGATTTTTCTTCTACTTTTGGTCTTCCCTGTGACCACACCCATGGCCTTCAATAGCCATCTTCCTGTTCCTATCTGCCCTCCTGGAAAACTTGTTTTTGTCACTCTACAACTGTGAGTGATTCCAACATCTCCTACAGTCCTCCTAACTATCTATTGATTGTTGCGCACCTGCGAACAATCACCATAGAGCTTCAACACTCTGTCTTCATTTTCCTTTGGGTCTCTCTGCCTACAATATACAGACAAAATCAAGCTCTAATACCACACCGATGGTATCAGACTGTATCTCTTCATAGTCCTCCTTTTGTCTGCACTCTGAAACAAAAATATTAGCTCTGATACCACACTGATGGTATCAGATTGTATCTCTTCAAAGTCCTCCTTTTGTCTGTGATCTATAAACAAAAATATTAGCTTTGATACCACACTGATGCAGACCCCCGACCCTCAGGCTCAGATCTGCACAGGATCGTTCTTCTTTGAAACTACAAAACTGAATTAGTTCTTTCGAGCCCTCACTGGAACCCCACGAATTCGATCCACAGGTCCTTCACAAAAACCCCATCTACACAATGTGCATCATGTGCGAGTCTTCACCCCACATGACCACGACATTGTGACTGTACTAGGATTTCGGGTACCAAAATTTTAAAATGCAGCGACCCCAAAATCACTTGTCACGCCAATCCCCAAATTCCCAAGATGGTTGAATGCCAAAATGGGCTCAGATATTTTTGGGACTTCGTGAAACGAAAGTTTGGAATTCTCAATTCCAAAGTCACAACCTCCTCTACTTCCCAATCCCTGAAATGTCAAAATGTCGAACTCCGAAATGTCAAAATACCAAAAAGACACTCAACCTTAACCTTCTCATAGATCTATGAGATCCAATGGTCCATGGGACTTTGGACACTTCTCCACGAAGTGTTCCTGCCATCTATTTTAGCTCCTCTCCTGCGCGATATCTCAGAGGCTAAACTCTGTGCACCTTCCTCCGGATCTTACGGCTATCGGTCCTTTGCACCATATCTGACGACCTAGATCTGTTTCTCTTCCTTGTTCTCTTTCTTGCGTGCATCTGGATGTATAATTTAGTGACCCAGATCTCTCCTCTCCAGCTGATATAATGATAGTTGTTCTCTACCATGAGCATGCCTTCTTCCTTTCCCTTGGAAGATTTCCAAAGTTTCAAAGGCCTCGACCTTTCCTTCTTCTGTGAACTAAATTCCTTTGGATATCACTTTCATTCTAGGAACGATGTCCCTCCTGAGCTTTGTCAACTGTTAAACCTCAATGAATCTGGCTCATGCTATTCCTCCGAATGCTTCAGGGTTTTATGATTTCGTAAGTCGAGACTCCACGTCTCCTGACTCTAGGTCTCTCAAAAATCTAGGTCTCGAAATGCCGAAATGACGGTCCACAGCAAACCATTACTGAATTTCATGGTTCAGGAAACCATGATACAAGCGTTCCCACTGATCTCTGTCTTTCGAATCTCCGGGCCCCGAAATTCCGAAAACCTACCCGACCACAACCCACTTTTCAGGATTTCAGAATTCACGATCCCATGATTCCGGCTACACACGGTTCTTGGTCCTTCAATCTCCTAGACCCCGAAATTCCAGAATGATGAACTCCAAAATGCCGAAATACCAAAAAGACACTCAGCCTTAACCTTCTCATAGATCTGTCAGATCTGACGATTGATGAGATTTCCGACACTTCTCCATGAAGTGTTATCGTCGTCCGTTTGAGCTCCTCTCTTGCACAATCTCTCAAAGGTTAAACTCTGTGCACCTTCCTCTGGATCCGACGACTATTGGTCCTTTGCACCAGATTTGACAACCCATATCTATTTCTCTTCCTTGTGCTCTTTCCTGCGTGCATCTGGATGTAGAATTCAATGACCTAGATCTCTCCTCTCTAGTTGATCTAATGAAAATTGTGATCTACCATGAGCATGCATTCTTCCTTTCCCTTGGAATATTTCCAAAGTTTCAAAGGCCTTGACCTTTTCTTCTTCTGCGAACTAAATTCCTCCGGATATCGCCTGCGTTCTAGGAACGTTGTCCCTCCTGAGCTTTGTCAACTGTGAGACCTCAAAGGGTTTCTTGACCTTCTACTCACTCTACTAATACTCAGTGAGCAAAGGCATTATCCTTCCTGAGCTTCTCAAACTATGAACCCTCCAAAGGGTTTTCTTGGCCTTTGTGACTCCTTGCAGGGTCCTTTCACACAATTGTGCTATCTCTTCTGAGCTTATCTGAGGCTTTGACCTCAAAGTGTCTCTTCCCTTTCTCTCCTTGAAGGGATGTATGTTCCCTCTGGAAACTTCCTGCTCCACCACGATTTGCTGATCTTAACAGAGTATTCAGAAAATCTGTGAGTGTCTCCTCCTGTGACACTTCTCTTATCTTAGAACTCAGAATAGAGTTCTTCTGTGCACTCTATGCACTTACTCAATTCCCTCCTGGCAGAGTTTCCACAGAACCTTCAGTGATTCTGTTATCTCTGTGCCTTCCTCTGCACAATCTTACCTCTAAGGTATTCAACAACCTTGAGGCTTCCTCCTTGAATCAAATACTTCCTCAGGTGTGCCCTCCTGGCACAACTTTGTCCAAATTCCACAAAATTCAGAAGTGCACGCTATGCACTGGCTCAATGCATCCTGTGCATTTTCTCAATGCCCTCCTAGCAAAGCCTTTATAGAATTCTCAACAATTCTACTGCTTCCCTCCCTGTGCTCTCCTCTGCATAGTTCTTCCTTCAGGGTGTTTAGTAACCCTGAGGATTCTTCCTTGAGTTAACGACTTCAGTTGGTGCACCCTCCTGGCATGTCTCTGCCTGAAATTCCACAGAATTTAGAAGTGCACTCCTTGCACTAGCTTACAGAACCCATAGTATTCCATCATTCAACCTCTTGCATGAAGCCTCAAAGAACCCAAACGTGAAATCAAAGAACTCAGAGATAGGAAAAAATATCTATCCCTGCATATGGAACTTAACATACATCTACAACATACCATAAACACATAAAGACATTCATTAGCGTACATAGAATAACATGCAGGAAAAACTGCTCTGTTTGTATTAATATGAAATGTCTCTTTACAATGTGAGCTCGGACTGCAATAGAGTCTCAACTCTCCTCTCCTATCTCTCTTCTCTATTATATTCTTGTACCTTCCTCTGCCTTCTAACCCTTCTAACCAACTGAAAATCAAAAGAATATCTTTTTACAAAAGGGGGCTCCTCGAGCACTTCCCTCCATCCTCACCAACTCTCATTAATTTACATTCAATTACATTGAATGGCTGTCTAGTCTGAATCGGATCTAGATATCAGCCTTACAACTATTCAAGGCACTCTTTATCTAAAGCCTGCATACATGCATGGCTTTTTGGCTACACCTCTCCTCTCCATTGAACACACACTTGATATGCTGGCTAGCTGGTGCGTAGCTAGCATTGGAGTGATGCTCCTACATCAATTCCAATGAAGTATCACTTTCTATAGGAACATGTTGCAGAAAAGAACATCAGAGTTGAGTATGTGGGAACAAAAGAACAAGTGCCAGATATCTTTACAAAGCCACTTCCATGAGAAGCCTTTGAATATCTTCGCCAAAGATTTGGAGATATTTCTACTCCAAAATGAATTATTTTTTAATGCTTATCTTATATGTCTTATATGTACACGAGGAAGCACCATAAGAGGATAGTTTAGTCAGGGGGAGCAACCCTGGATGGAAATATACCTTTTCCATTTATGACAAAGGGGGATAGAATTATCAGATGTAGAGGACAGAGGCATGGTTCCAGGGGGAGCATGAGTGATATGATTTCAGTATTTCATCAGAGTGTTGCCATCAATGCCAAAGGGGGAGATTGTTGATAAAGGTTGGTTGTCATTGATGTCAACCCTTGAACAAATCCCCGTAGCACAAAGTTTTGGGTAATGGACCCAATATTGTTTGATGTAAATATGACTCATTATTGTTTTTTCATGGTATAAGAAGTAAATATGGATGAACTCCAAAGTGGTCCCCTTATGGTGAAAGCCCTCATGGGAACACGCTTTGCGGAGTAAGAGAATCCATGCTTAATTGTGGAATAATGACATGAAGGACAATGAATTTATCAGGTAAACTATCCTAGATGGATAGTGCTTGTCATTCCATTTTCATTGGTATGTATAACGTCACATAACTCCTCACGGTTAGATAGTTACGAACATGTGAACTTGGAGAACCCAGGTTTGGGTAATGGACCCAAGTTTGTTTGATGGATAATGGTATGATTTTTTCTATATTTTAAGGTAATACTATTATATATGGATAGTAAATTTCATTCCATTTCTGGTGGTATGTGGAATGTCACATAACTCTTCACGGTTTGAGAGTTATGGCCTTACGAAGTTGGAGGACCCTCATATGTCATCTAGA
>JZKD02S1581353.1:0-10260 GCA_000966675.3 Picea glauca | reverse complement strand
GCTTACTACCCCCCCCCTCTGAATAGACCGCTTACCGCCTCCACTTACTTCTCTCACCTACCACCGACACCTGTCTTCCACTCAACCTTTCCCTCTACCTGTCACATCTTTCTTTTCACTCCCACCTCTCGCCTCCTCACACTTGTCTTCCACTCATCGTCCTCCTGGACTATCACCATTCCGCCTATCCTTCTCCCTTTCCTCTTCCACCCCTCACCTCCCAAAATCTATCTCCCATGTCACCTCCACCTATATTGTTGTCTCCACTCCCCTCTGATTCTGCGGCCTCTCCCCCTACTACTGTGTCACCTTCCCATGCCACATCACCTTCATCTCATTGCACTTCAGCACCTGCGTTATGATGCCCAATATTTCTGAGTCACCTCTTCACTATCACATCATTCCACCTGGCTGCCAAACATTTGTTGTAGTCTGGGTGCCTGCACCAATCACCTCGCCAACTCCTCTGCATCAGCCTCCCCAACCACCTGTTATCTTTTCGATCAACATCCAACGGAGATCCCAGTGGCACAGTTTCAGAGTGAGGCCAGTGTGTTTTCCAGGTGTCAAGTTGACTTGGGCCTTCTTGATCCCGATGAAGACAGTTAATGAAAGAAGGGAAGGTGGTTGAGACATCATATCCTTCCATAAATAGAAGGCTAGAATGTGGAAGTAGGTTGTTAGTGTAGTCTACTAGAGATCGCATCTGATAGAAGACTGAATGAGAAGTCTAACCAACGTCTACATGCGTAGCCTGATAGAGAATCTCACTAACACAAATCCTTAAACACATGACATGATCACATTTCGAGAAATTAGAGCCAGTTCTAAGTATATGTAGGCATTTTTTCCATTTTGTTGTGGTCGATGGTTGAGCTAGGATCTTGTTTTGTAAGTTTTAATGAGGCCTTTGGTTCTCTGGTTATGTGTTGTAATTTGAGACTTCTTGTTTAATGACATTCAACCTTATTTTCCACCTCTTTTGCCTCTGATACTAAAAGGCTTGGGCATGGATGATCCATTTGAGTGTTGTAATCATATTGTGATGTATGTTGGATCATAGTACTATTATAGTTTTGAATCCAAGAGGATCTTTTATTTGAACCTTTTCCTCCTTAGGCTGTTGGAAGACCTGATGTCCATAGCAGACATTTAAATTTTCTCCTCAAGTTCTTCCTCCTACTCACCCTAGATACAAATTAATGATTGAAGTTAAATCAAGAACTCACTTGCTCATGCATGCTAGTCCAGTTTTCTGAGTAAAAATGATATCATCTTGAGTCTGCGCCTATTCAACCCCCCTTTAATTTATTCATTGTGACATACAAATTGACAGGTGTTGGGCATACCTCCCCTGCAATCATGAGGTGACTTCTAGTGCTAAGAAAATTATTTTCTATTATCTCTGTGTGTCTATACAAATGTTTACAAAAACTGGATTGCAATAGAGTTCCATTTTTCTCAAGTTCTCCTAATCTAACTCTATCATGAGTTTTGCTTCTAAGACCTCTCTCAATGCTTCTAAGTCTCTGTTGGCCCTTTGGTATGAAAGTAAGCGAATAGTAAAGCAGAAAACACAAAATGTGAACTACCCACAAGATACAGTGACTGAAATTGGTTCAAAGTGAGAAAAAGAGCAGAAAAGACAAAGTGAAGTAAGAGAAAGCAAGCCATTGGATGAAGAGATCGAGGATGACACATCAGCAAGGAAGACAGATCGTGGAGAACTCAGCAAGCAGAAAATTCCACGATTGGATTCTTTGGTGAACCATGCAAGAAGGAAGGAAAGATAGGCTAGCAAATCCCTAAAAACATGGGTCAAGTTGACCTAGGGTTTTAGACACCTAGGGTTTTGGTATCTAGGGTTTTGACACTTAGGTTTTGGCCTAAGGTTGTCGGTGAGATATTGTAATGTATAAATAAAGGTCAAGAGGACCTAGGATGGGTTTCTTGTCATTATCATTGTTGTTAATGTTCATTCCAAGTTCGTTATGAGTGATTATTGTAGTGAGAGGGAGAAGCATTGAGGAGTGGGGGAAGCCTATTTTCTAAGATCTTCAGCTGGGTGCGAAGATCAACCCTGCAGCTGGGTATGCAGGGAGGGAAGATAGAGAGAAAGAGAGAAGATCTACTAGCTAAGAGCACATATAAGAACTGTATGCTTTCAACTTAATATATTATAAAGCACAGTTTTTTGGATGTATCCCTAGGGAGAGGTTGAACCACGTACATCTTTTTGTTATGTGTGATTGATGTTGTGTTCTCTTGTTTATAGATATATTGTTATTTCATTATTGTGTTAGATATGATAGATAGTTTTGGGAAGTAGATTTGAGCTAGCAATTGATATCTAGATGCTATGTTGTTCTTATATCAGATCCACTTGGTATTCGCTTAGTTGTAGACGACTATTTCCTGCAACCCCCCATACTACTTCGGGTGACATTGCATCTGCCTTGCAAGTGTTGCCGAAAGGGCCAATAGTTAGGGATTGTTGGTGCACTCTTGGAGTTGAACCCTAGGTGTGCCCCTATGCCAACAAATGGTTCTGTTGACACGACAGGAATATTCTTGATGAAATGTCAAGGTGGTTTCCATCGAAGACAAAGATTCAAAAGTGGATAGAAGATCAACAAAAGTACTTCGTTGAAGCCCTAAGAAGAACCCTAATCTTAGTACAGAGGATTGGTTGGGAAGATATATCTTTATTGATATACATGAGAATTTCTTTGGAGGAATCCATCGAGAGCTATATGAGTGGCTAGCTAGGTTAGAAGATACCCAGTTTGCGATCATATCTAGAACCCTTGTGGGTTGGACGTTGGCGCTGATCAAGAAGACAAAGAGAGTTGATAACACCATGTCAAGTGCAGTAGATCATTGGTTTGATAGCACCATTGGAGGGTACGTCACTGAGTTTTATATTGACAGAGTAGATTCATATAGCCAAGTCGAGAGGTACTTCTTTAAGGGACCCAGAAGAATATTTTTACACTTTTTAAAGTTGAATATCAAGATGCTATTACATGAGAAGAACATATTAAATGTACAATAGTTGGTCGGATTGGAAAAGTATAATGTTCAAGAACTAGGATGACGACAGTGAGACAGAGGCTAGACATATGCACAATGGGAGAGTGTTCAGAGACGTTCTTCTTGTGAACCTATTTAAGAAGAACTACGAGGATGAGGGTTTCTACAGTGGACAAGAGGCATATTTTACAGACGAAGAGTATTCAGAATCCACTAGGGTAGAGGAAGGGAAAGATGAAGAACCTCGTCGGGAAGAGACAAAAACTTTAGGAACCATGCCGACTACTGAAGTGAGTACTATTATTCCTCATGTTGTTTCAACAAAATTAAGCAACCAAACTAATCAGAGTCACCAGAGCACTCATAGCACTGTCACTAGTAGTCCACCACATATTCAGTCAAGAAACCTAGGAAGATCTATGGAAGATGAGATGAGGTTACCTACCTTCAAAGGAGATGGATCTAAATATCCTGATCAATATTGGTTTCTATGCAAAGATGTGTGGAGTATTAAAAATATCACCAACGAAGCTGTTAAATGAGCTCAATTTAATACTACCCTAAGAGATTGCGCACTAATCTGGTACATGAAATTTGTCCAAGGAGTTGCACCTAAACTGTTGAATTCAAGAAACCTAAGTTAGAGTCACATTGCATTACTGAACTAAAATAAATCAAGAAGAGAATAGATGAACCTATGTGGGAGTTTGATCAGATATTTAATACCTTGATAGGCCATTTGAGTTTTTAGATCCCAGATGAGCAGAACAAGGATTGGTTCATTACTACACTCTTACTACACATCGGAGTTCCTCTGATGAAACAAAAGATTACTTTGCAAGAGGAGGTGTTGGAGATCACCATGAAGTTAGAATCAATCCCTATGGGAGAATCCATCTTAGGTATGAGTCAAATCTTGAGTCAACTAACTAGTTTATCTCTGTAGGTCGAAGATACGAAGAAGGACAAGGGAAAAGATAAAATAGAAGATATATGGTGAATTAGATGCAAATTAGAAGCCCATGAAAAGGATCACTATCCCCTATTTCGTGAGTATCTAGAATTTGAATCCCTGAGTCCTTTAAAGCAAGTTCGCTTACCATGGTGCAAGGTATGTAGAAATAGACATCGCCTTGGTGAATGCTACTACATGCAAAAATATGTCAAGACACCCAAAAATCTATATTGCACGTTCTGTAAGTCGGTGGGGCATGATGATAGGGATTGTAGGGCCTATGACCTCATGCATGAAAGGTCAAGGGATATATACACAATTCAAGGTGAATTATAGCAAGAAGGAAACACTACAAAATATAATTCTCCAAGAAGAGGAAACTTTAATCCCCGCAGTGGATTCAGGGGAAGAGGAGGAGGAGGAGGTATGGGTCGAGGTACGGGCCAAATCATTTGTTATAAATGTGCACAGCTAGGACACTTATAAAGGGACTTCCATAACCCTTGTACAACTTGCAGCTACTACAGCTCATTCAAACATGTTATCAAAGATTGTCTTGTGTTTTCATAACCCTAAATTGCACCAGGCATGCATACCTGGCATCAGACCATCTAACTTGCTATATTTTCCAAGCCAACACTGAAAAATCTCTTCAAAAAACCATTGCTTTGAAGGTGTATGCACCCTGCACCATTATTACCTGTGTACACATGCATGCAGACCCATTACAACCTTGTACACTCACGAAATATCATGAAAAGTGGAAAGTTGCATAGGATACTTGTTTCCGAGTCATTACTTAACCATTTGAATGCCAATAGGCAGTAACCCCAACCATTACTATCCCTTTTGGCATATAAAATAAGGGGTTGGGGTCTCATTGCAAGGAGAAGCACAAGAGCAAAGAAACTCTTCCCATTATATCAATCCCCCTTTGCCCCAATTGCAAATCCCTTTACTGTTTCCCTAAGAGAGAACTGAAGAGGAGAAGAAGACATGGAAGTAGTTGGTGCATGGTGAAGAGGAGCCCATGACCAAGTTCGTGGAGCAGTGCATGTCTCATGTTGTAAGTGGCTTTTTGTGTGATTAATATAAATAATTACTTTTTCCGTTCCGCAAAATGACATCTTAAACTTATATGATTTGCTTACATTTCTTGTTTATGATGTCTAACCCACTAATCCATATGTAGAATGCATGGTTGTAGTTTCTTGTTTGTCTTTTGATGAATGCAGGTCAGCCTTGGGAGGATATTTGCAGTCAGGAAACAACCAAGCGTAAAGGGATCGACACAAGATGCGAAGTTTAAGGTAGGCCTACCGGATCCCTCTCTCTTGTATTTTACGTATGATTGTGGGGTAATGTTGGGATAGTGATTAAAAATAGGAGACTTTAGATAGTTTTATCTACCTACACTTTAGACCCTTGGTGTAGTCTGTAGAGGGGTTTTCCCACTATAGCAGAGTTGGTGATCATACTGGGGAGACTTTAGGGTCTTTGGGGATATTTCTTTTGGGTACTTTGAATCAGTTTATTTACCGTTTTTTGAGTTTCTGTGAGCTTCTGTGTCTTTAAGGGATGTTGGTCTTCCATACCAGTAATCCCTGCCTGTGTTGGACTATTGTTTTTTCATTTTTTTGAGGAGTTACAGAGGTGTATGTTCCCTGTAGTCAGCCTTCATGCATGCATACATGCCCTTCCCTTGGACATCCCGCGTACATGTGCTTTCTTTTGAAGTGTCAGTAGTGTGGTTGTTGAGAGATTTTTTGTAAAAAGAAGAGGCAGTCATCCTCTTCCCTGTCAGGAGTCACACTCCTCAAGGGTTTTCTCGATCTAGTACTAGTCTCTATTATAGTAGTCTGTAGCCTAGTTCTAACTTCAATTTAGCTTTCTTTTGACCAAACATTTATTGTTTTTTCTTTAAATAGGGTTTTTAGACAAGTTGGTGAGTCTGCTTTGATTTGTCTGCTTGGTATTGTCAGTGACTCCCTGTGATCTATGATTGGGCCAGAAGCCATTTCTTGGTCCTGTCTTGTCATCATTTTTCCCTTTTTTTCTTTGGAAGAAAAGAAAATAATTCATTTTCAAATTTATTGTTTTAAAGAATAAAACAATAAAAAAAAAAATCTTTCAGTTCTTTGTTTGGTAAAGTAGTTTAGGTTAGGTTTCTTCATTTACCAGGGAAAAATAAAGTTTTCTTAAGTTATTTAATTGAATGATTAGGAAATTAAGTAGCTCGTAGTTGAGAAAAATCTTGTTTTGAGTTTTTTCTTTTTAAAGATACGAGAAAAGTAGTTACGAAAAGTTTGGTGAAAGAGTTTCAATTGGAAAATATTTATTTGTGAAGAAAAGAAGTACTTTTGTTTCCAATATCATCTTATGCTCTTCTCTTTCATATCTTAAAGAACATCATTGGTTTCACTTTCATTCCTTTTGACTTAAGACAACCACTAAAATTAACGCCTAATTAAAAGTTATTAGACTTTGTGTTTGCAGGGTTCATCAATTTAGTCTAGGCTAGAGCCTTGATTTAGGATTGGAGAGGAAACTCTTCAAGGCTACAAAAACAAACATAAGAGTCTGAGCTAGGGAGTGTTTGAAAGTCCAGTAATCATGAAATTTATTTCGGACCCCCCTCTAACATAGGGGATAAACACGAGGTCGTGTGTGGAAAAGTAGGGAAGATAACCCCTCCAAAGTCTGACCAAGCGTAGTGGGGAATGCATATAGAGGGCATTTCTTGGGATTCTGTTGATCGCATTTGCCATGAATCTTTGTGGGTCTCGAATCCATTTGAGGTCCTCAGTCATCTTCCAGAACACTTTCTTTCGATACCCTTGATAGGTTTCGGGCTTGATACCCTACTCATTACAATCCACCCGACTGTCGAGTATACTCGCCTAGTGATTGTTCGTGCACTAGAAACCTAGTTTCCTTTATATTAGTGATTTACATAGGTGACTACGGGGGTATACCATAGTACCTATGGTAGACATCAGGCCATGCTTTTCAGAGCATACCCATAGAGTTCTTCTATATTCGAGTTGCACTTGCACCAGTAAGTTTCTCTAGTGTTGGTTGTTGTAACTGTTCTTCCAACTAGCTTGTGATCTACTTGTCTTAACTCATAGGAACTTTTTCTAGTGTGTGCTAGTTTTTTTAAAAAAATTATAGAAATCCCTAGTGTGTATTTGATATTTTCACATAGTGGAGGATCATGAGCTCTGCCATTCGCGAAGACTTTTGGGCCTATCATCAGTTGATCTCGATCCACCCCCACCATCGCTAATGCAAAAAACTATACTAGCAAGGGTCTTTTGAGGTGATTGGGTTATAGGAAACTATGCCCTACTCATCTCTGAGAGGAAAAATTTTTATTCCAAAGGAACCAATCATTTGTAACCTCGGAGTGCAATATCTTGGTCAATATAACCCTCCAATCACTGATCTATCGGTGCCCATCATTGTACAAGTTCAACCTTGCGAGCATCAGGTAGTGTCACAAGCAACGATGGAAAAAAATGTTGCTAATTCTTCAGGGAATACTCATATTTCCTCTACGACTGTCACTATAGTGGGTGTTATGCCTCCTAACCAACCATCGTTGGTCTGGGCCACTATGGTATCGACTGCCTCTACCTCGGGCAATGGTTTGATTTCTTCTATGGAAACGATCACTGCTCCTTTCACCAAGAGTGTGACAGGCCCTCCGTTCTCATATGGGATGCCTGGCTTCGGTACGAGCACTCTAGTTTCCTACTGCAATCAACAGACTTTAGTTCTTGGGGCAGGGAGCTCCAACGCTCCTCTACAAGGATCTATGGGGGGAACTTCAGCACCCTATAACGTTTTCCTTTATAGAGGGGGTCATATACCTCCTTCATCCCCTTTTCTCGGCGGTGCTCACCAGCATTCCGTCGAGCCAAACATAAATTATAGTTCGCTTGGATCAGGGATTCAAGGACTACCTTATTATAACATGTCGGTAGGTTTGACATGGTTCTATTTGTTCAGTGTGTTTGGTAGCAATGCTTTCTCATCAGCTTCCATCTCGACTGGGGGAAACCTTGGTTATGGACAACAAAATCCTATGCAGGGTACTATTCCTGCACAGGGGGAAAACTTAGGATTTCCTTCCTCACAAGGACCTTGGAATCCATTGCAGGGATCAGTTCCCTTGTTAGGGATGCCGACCGGGGGCAACCCCTTCCATATCCAATGGAACCCTAGGCAAGGCTCAACACCTATGTCGGTCGAATCGATAGGGGGAAACCCTTCCTAGAATCCTTGGAATGAGATGCAAGACCAACCCTTTACGTCCTATTACGGGAGTCAGTAGATGATGTCTCAACAATAACATAATCCATATGCTGGTCACGACCATGGTTATTAATAGAACCCTAGCCAACAACCTAACTTTTCCTGGAAACTTGGTGCTAGCCAAACTCCAGGCTCCTCTTTCCTTGATTATAATCAACAACCCAAATTACTGTTTCTAGAAACTCTGCACTTGCCAAACTTGACAAGGTTATTAAATAACCCCATCTGTCATGATCCACTTTCTCCTCCTATGCCGAAAGTTTTTCTTTTTGACATCCCAAAGTTCAAGGCCAGGCCTGACGAAGATCCAAGCGATCATGTGACTACCTTCCATTTATGGTGCTCATCCAATTCTTTGAGAGACGACTCCATCCAGTTGTGTTTGTTTCAACGCACTCTCATGGGGAGTGAGAAAAAATGGTACATCAAGCTAGACCACTCAATATACTCTTCCTTTTGGAAATTGGCAATGGATTTCTTAAACCATTTCCAATTACCTGTGAGACACGATGTCGGGACCAAATTGTTGGCCAACTTTGAGGAGAAAAAAGAAGACCATATCTCAAATCACATTCGAGAATGGAGATGCTGGAAGAGTTTGATAAAAGTGTCAGTCCCACCAACATTCCTACTTGAGTGTTTCCTTAAGTCTTTGATACCCTAGTTATCTAAAGACGTTGCAACCTCAGGGGTATTTTCAGAGGAAGAAGAGATAATGAGAGCCCAACAACTAGAACTTATTTACTTTATGAAGTTTTACTAGATGCAACATGGTCGATACTTGACAAGACCAGATAGATATCTATACGACATGCCGATGGTATTGTAGGTTCAACGCAAACGAATCCTGTTGATCAGTTCTCGAATCAATTGCAACAATTGTCAATATAGTAGACAACAACCAACCAGACCATTGGTTCGGCTGCTCCCCCTACTCAAACGTCATATGTACATAGTGTGCAATCGAAAAACCCGAAGGCCACCTATTGGCAAAGCGGCAGACCCAGGGTTTAGCTCAAAGAGCGCACCAACAAGGGGAATATCAAGTGGATAGAGATGTCTAAAAACAAGGGGAATATCAAGTGGATGGAGATGTCTACAAACAAGGGGAATATCAAGCAGATCTAATACAATAAGAACAAAACATTCATATGTCACTTATCAGCTTAGATATACTCTACCCATCTATTTATAATATCTAACATGGTAATTCAGTCATAGTATATCAAATGGAAAAGATAGAATACCAATCACACATAACACAAAATGTACGTGGTTCACCCTCTCTCTAGGGATACATCCACAAAACTATGCTTTATAATATATTAATATGAAGCATACAGTTCTTGTATGCACTCTTAGCTAGTAGATATTATCTCTTCTCCTCTCTTTCTCTCCCCTCCCTATGCACCCATATGTAGAGTTGACCTTCACACTCAGCTGAAGATCTTACAATGCTAGAAGGCTCTCCCACTTAGCACTTCTCTCTCACACAACAATAATATCTCACAACATACCAACAACAATGAATGAACAACAACTAGATCGAACCTCCTCCCTTCATGTAGGTTCTTATTTATACATTACAATCACTCACCGACATCCTTAGTTTGAAACACAGGTGTCCAAAACCCTAGATACCAAAACCCTAGGTATATAAAACCCTAGGTCAACTTGACCCATATTTTTAAGGCTTCACCAGCCTGTCTTTATTTCCTTATCACGCAGTGCTCCAAAGCATCCAATGGTGCCTTTCTCTACTTTCTGACTTTTCCACGATCCCTCTTTCTTTCTTATATGTCATCCTTGATCTCTTGATCCAACGACTTTCTTTCTTGGACTTCACTCCACCTTTTCTGCTCTTTTTTCTGACTTCGACCCAATATCAATTAGTGTGTCTTCTGTGTAGTTCACATTCTCTCTTTTCTTCCTTGATATTCACGTACTTTCAT
>JZKD02S1581352.1:157341-185025 GCA_000966675.3 Picea glauca | reverse complement strand
AGCCTCTTCGAGGGGGAAACCTCCTTTTACCCCACTTAAATGTTCAAGTACAAGATGATTCAAAATTAAAATGTCTCCTTGGTATATATAGGAGACTAGGAGGTATAATTACAACAAATGGCCTAAAGCCGACATAAATAAAATAACATTACTAATATAACATGACCCAATTAAGGGGTAATAAGCCAATATTAGGGCTTAACATGACTTGCTTAACTTTTGGATCACCTTCGTAGATACTCTTGAGTTTGTCCCATACCTGTTTAGCAGTGCTACAACCCATCAATTTGCTAGCAATGTTTGGTGCCAATGCTACTAGAACAACATGTCTGGATTTTGAATTACAACTCATAAGCTTCTTCTCATTTGGATCGGTTGGAGCATTATTTGGGATTACATAGCCATTTACAACTGAGTACCAAATGTCTACTCCCAAAGCCGTTAGGTAAGTTTTCACTCTATCACTCCAGTATGCATAATTTCTTCCATCAAATTTTTGAATCCCATTTGAAATGTGCTCATGGTCATCCATCTCTGCTCAGGAGTTCACTCCCAGTGGTTAAATTGTTCTGAAGGTAACCTGCTCTGATACCAATTGTTGATACTGAGAGGGGGGTGAATCAATATCAAGTACAATTTAAAACCTTTTTCAACTTATACATAAACCATTCAACTATATCCAATGATAAATGAACAATAGTATAAGAGTTACACCAATACACCACAATACACCATGCACAATATATGAGAAATAATCAATAGTTATTGTTCAATGGAAGTAATGACTTCCAAAGGTAGTTATAGCTTCCAAATGCAAAGGGAGGCATAAACCTACAAGAGGAATATACAATACTCCAATATAAAGAGAGAATTTAACTCTCCATCATTTCCCCTTCCTTCCACCCAAAAACAAGTTATAGAGAGAATGGTAGACTTTGTTCAATTCTGGTTTATTCAGGAGACCGAACTTGTACAGAATGCCCCACGCTCAATATTTAACATCCGATTCTGAAACTTCTACAAAAGAAACTAAAGTCTGTACTTTTTCCAATAAAATTTGTCCCACTTCATTTGGATTCTATATGAAGAAGTTATGACTTTTTTACCCAAAACACCTGTTTATTGACTAGCTTCAGGACTGGTCAAAAACCCTATCTTCCACAGAGTGTATCTCCATAATTATAGCGAATAAAGAGATGAAACTTTTACCACAGGTACCTTGATATGTCTTCTCAATACCATAGAAATTTCACCATCTGAATCATTCTAGAAAAAAACATTATAGCAAAAATGGTAAGATGACCTGAAAATAACATACCTTAGAACACATCACCAAAAGACTTCATCCTCCCTTGAAATTTGGCCTTCTTTACTTCTGATTTCCTCTGAAATTTGACTTTTGTTTCAAATAACATTAGGTCTGACCTGACACTTTCTTATTTTGTAATTCCATTCTTTAATTATCTTCAGGGCCTACATGTTCTTCCTTCTTCAATTCACTTTGTCATCTTCAAAAATTCATTTCTCCTCAACCATGAGGATCCACATGACGTGCCACATACCATCAGAAACAACATGATGTATACTATCCATCCATGGGTGTTTTATCTACATGTGCATTTTCCTTCATGTCCAAATACCTTCATCAATCTTGCGGTCCAAAACCCGTGACTAGGGTTGACATCAATGACAACAACCAATCTTCCAACAGAGAAGAGGTATTACCCTTGAAACCTTTGGAAGACCCTCAGCAGTGCGAAGTTACTATGCTAAGAGAAGATAAAAGTAAGAATGGGAAGAGGAATCCATAAATTCAGATCACAGGAAAGAAGGCAAGAAAGCTCAATAAGAAGAAAGCATAGTTAGAAAAACTGCAGGAAGTTCCAGAGAAGACTTCGCAGAAAACAAGCTTGCAGAACTTGAACCTCGCCAGAATAGCAGAACCGCACAGAATGGAACTTCACCTCGACAAAGCTATATTACCGTTGGAGGCGTCCCGAGCATTAGAATGACGCTCCAGAACGGTTAGAAACACAGTTATTGCCGAAAAGATCGACATTGGACTGTTGAGACTACGCCATAACAGATGGATTTGTATTGATTAAGGCATTTCAACCCGTTGAAGGAATCTGTTACAATGTTTCTTATTTAATCCGTTGAATGTCACACCGGGACCACTTTTTGCAAACCGAGATATATGTGCTAACAGAGAATTGATCACATACTGTGCTGTGTTTTCTAGACCTCACCATCCATCTGATTTCCTTATCTATCTATTCGCCTACTCGGGTTATTTGACCATGAGTGTGCATGTTGGGCAAATGTAGTGCAATAGAGAAGTCTGTGGAGGATATCTTAATAGACCTTATGGCTAAGAAATTCATGTCTGCAGGAATTCAGGCATCGTCAACTGGAGGATTGCAAGAATCCCCCTCGACTGCATGTCAGTATAGTTGAACCATGATTGAGAAAAGAAGCAAGCATCGTGACTATCTAACGAACACGAAGCAGATCTCGTCGATCTTTCCTGACTACATCCCGCCTTTGGCTGGCACGGTTAGTCATGACAATGTCTCGCGTGATTCTGAGTACATGCTCATCATTGTGTACCTCCCAAAGGGGATACGCATAGTCAGACCTCAGTTGGAACTGATCCTAGCTCTCAAGATCAACGATTTTAACCTCAGAGACTGAAATAACTATACGATGATCACACAGCATAGGTACCTGAAAAAGACGACTGGGAAGAAGCCCAAGATAGTCCCCCAGCCGTGGATCAAGGAAATTACGAGATCAACGATCTTAAGCGTGATGAATATACCCCACTTCGGTAGACATTAGGAGGTTAACGCATTTGTTAAACTCCTACTGTCGTGCTACCATGGAGGTTACCTCTGTTTATATAGGCACATCACTGTGGATCCAACGCTGATCCACCTGATTACTGGACTAAGCATGCAAGGACCAGACCCTCACCAGTTCTACCTAGGGAAGATGTCAGATCTCTCCCTGGCATAGAGAATAAAGGAATCCTACGACGATGTAGAGAAGGGAAAGAGAGGCTATAAGGTAGCCTCCATCCAGGATGGTGCAATGCACCTATCTTGTTAGTTGATAGCGGGAAAGCTCGTCAGAAAGAACCATCCTACGCAAGTCACAGGTTTCGTATTCGACCTCGCAGGGAAGTGTGTCAAAGGAATGCAAATGAATTGGGTGAGGTACATCGTCAATGAGTTAGAGAAGGACTGTTGCGAAGCGCAGGACCAAGGTTATGAATTTCACTTCAGTTGGTTGTTGATTCTCATTGCATTTGTCTCTTGGGATATTCCATAGGGAGCCACATTCCCAGAGGTCGAGCCATCAGAACCGTTGGCCGCAAGGTTCACCACCTTGTGGTATACGAGCGATATGGCGAAGCAGTGGCAATCAAATGCGGTGTTCCATGCTTACTACCTACAACTCAAGCGCACCATTGAATCATTCCCCCGAATGACCCTGAACACCTTGCACACATACAGCCCACTCGTGAATTTTTGCACAGATTGACACTTCATCTACATCACTGCGCATAGGGATGAAAGCAAGGAGGAGTTGCGGTCTTACTATAAATTGACCGATGAAGATATGGAGGAGATAACCAAGAAATGGCCAGCCGAATTCCTCGTACCGGTCGAAGATGCAGAACTCTCCAACCTCGACATCATCAGAAGTCCTTTGGTCACCCAGACTGAGTATGATGGACAGAGCAATGCAAAGAAGAAGAAGAAAAAGGAGGAAGTGCAGGACATAGAAAGTGGGGAGAAGGACAACGCATTGGAGGAAACTACTCCTGACTCACCTGCAGGAGGAGGGGGAGATGAAGTAAACCCAGAGGAGGGAGGGGAAGAAGAAAATCAAGAAAAAGGTGAAGTGACCCCGCTGAAGGATCCCCTCACCACAGCTGAAGCATCGCAGAAGAGGAAGAAGGCTCACGCCAACAAGCCTCAGTCGAAGAAAGTGCTCACATTGGATGACATTGATCTCATAATCACAACTATAGAATATGCCTTAGAGGATATCCTGCAGAGACAGCAAGCGAAGCAAGAAACACTGTATGATAGAATCGAGAAAGAATTGAAAGACATCCAGCACGTTATCCAGTCGAGCCACGCAGTGTCTACTGTGCCATCTTCAGTAGATAGTGTAGAATTGGGTGATGAGCCTACCCAATTATGCATATTAGCAGATGCAACAGAGACTCGACTTCGTCGATCCCAAGAAGAAAAGGAGTAGGCCACAAAGGCCTTAAAGCAATAAAACGAGGAAGTCCTAGATCAACTTCGGGTTGCGCAACAAGAGAAAGATGACCTTAGGGTGAAGTTTGAAGGGGACAAAGAGAAAATCTGGAAAGAGAAAGACCAACTGCTTGCAGAGCAGACTGTGGTTAGAGAGGCAGTAGCTAGAGCACTTTTCTCTGTGTCAGCCTTGGCACAGGAGGAATCAGAGTCAAATGAGATGCAAGTGGGGAATCTTGTCGAGGCCATTCAACATATTCAAGCAAGAGTATTCGAGCTAGAAGTACCAGTAGTGTCGAGCACTCCACAAGAAGTGAGAGATCGCAGGGAAGAAACTACCAGGAGCGCAGTAGAAAGAATCGGGGTGTTGGCTTCATAATGTAAGCAACTAAGTGACTGAAGTGCGCAGACCTATGAGTGCCTCACAAAAGATCCAGAGTTGAGGAGATTGGAAGCACAACTCCAGGAGGTGAAGCAACATGCATCTACAGTGCAAGCACATATGAAACTACTGACTGCAGTTGAGAAGATGAAGAGGTCGCAGGAGCAACACACAGTCCAACAGTAGGTCAGTGCCATCTAGAGCAGAGTTATGGAAGTGACACAAAGACTCCAACAGATGCAGGATGAAGCCTGCGCACTTTTTGAGGAGATCGAGGGACAAGTCTCACAGTTGGAAAAGATGATCGCAACAGTGCAACAATGCCTGGAAGGGTATGTCACCGAGCAAGTAATTCAGGATTTCTTTGAGTAGGAGACTCTAGTGAAGTAGCAAGTCGAGGCATATTGAAGCCTTCGAAGCGATATTACCCAGATCAGAGTGACTCGGGATGAGTCACAGTTGAGTGTTGGGGGCCTGTTGGCCCTCGACCAAGTTTTGAGGAAACGTTGGTCGTGTTTGACCATTTTTGGGACTTCAACAGGATAGTCGAAGACGGAGCATCCAGGTGAAGCGGAGATCACGGGATCTTGCCCATTTTGCGGGCTTTTTGGGATTTTAGGGTTTATGTAACGTGTATGGGATGTCGGCCCATGGGTTTACCCATGTCTAGGCCCTTTTTTTAATGTATAAATAAGTAGCTAGGTGATGTAAGTAGAGGTTAGTTTTTGAGGTCATGGGCTTAATGCATGACTAGAGTATGTTAAGACTTGCAGAGCTAAGTGCAAGTGATTGTAAGAGGCTTTGTGGATAGACTGTGTAAGGATTTGATATGTGACTTGATTTTGAGGAAGGTGGATCTAGTGTGATGTGCATAGATCACCTATTTAGTGCAAAGCGAGATGTGTGGCTCTGTGCCTGTAATAAGATTGAAGGAGACTAATAAAGAAGAAGAAGAGTTGGTGGACGTAGCCTCACACTGGGGTGAACCATGTATATCTTGTGTCGATGTGCTTTGTGCAATGTTTTTCATGATGTTTATGTATCTATTTGCTCAGTTCATTTTTCTTGATGTGTGATAGATAGATCCATGAATTCTTAGTGCTTTATGATGTGAATGAATGTTATATCTAAGCTTATGCTATGTGCTAAGAGGTTGTAAGGGTTAGATCTTGTGTTGATCTATAATAAGGGTTAATCTGTGATGTGAATAAGAATCATAACTTAATTCATATTGTTGGATAAGTGCTCTGTTAAGTGTTGTAATCACAGATCTGTGTCCCAGCTAGGTTGTAGAAACCTGAGTCCTGCAACCCCGCCTGCATCTACCTCGAGTGAGACTTCATCTACTTCGCAGGTGTTGCTGAAAGGGCCGGTAGTTAGGGTTTTGTTGGTGCGTTGTTGAAGCATTGAACCCTGGTTCTTCCCCTGTGCCAACATTGGTCCCAAAGTGTGTAGCCAATCAACACCCAAGATAGTATCACAACCACCCATGGTAATGGAAAACATCTGAATTTTCAGGGTCTAATCTCCCAAATGGAGTTTGACATTCTCATAGTAGCCCCCACATTTCATTGTACCACCATTAGCTATCAGAATTTGAAAATTTGAAATTGGTTGATTAAAACAGTTGAGATCCTCGACGAACTTGCAATGAATAAAATTATGGGTGCTACCACTATCAGTCAACACTACTACTGACCGTTCTTTGAGGTATCCTTTTATATTTAATTTCCGCGGAGAAGAAATACCAACAAAGGCATGGAGAGAGATGACAGGTTCTTCTGATTCCTCAAGAGGTGAAACGAATTCTAAGAGGGGTGGATTGGGATCAATATCCTCTTGCTCGGGGGCCTCATTTGACATCCAGTCCTCTGACCCATCAATCTAGAAGAACTTTTGTTCACAACATTTATGTCATGGGACATATTTTTCACCACAGTAATAACAAAGCCCTCGTTTCCTATGTTCTTCCATTTCTGTTGGAGACATCTTTTGAACCTTCAAGGTTTGAGTGGGAGCAGTGGTATTCCCTTGATGAGGATGGTTGGGGATTGAATAATGAAGGGGTTATGCCTGAAGAATGGTCTCATCTTCCAATTCTAATTTGCACGCTTGCAACCAAGTGATAGGATGATCCATGCAAACATGAGCACACATTTCCTCCTTTAAACCACTTATGAAACATTCAAGATATAATTCATCAAATAAGCCCTCAATTTTGATAGCTAACTGTTCAAATGTTGCGATGAAATCAACGACTGAACCTGTTTGTTTTAGATTGGTGAGGTGCCCCAAATAATGAGATTCCCTATCAAAATGTGCACAAACAACTTTGGTGAACATGTTTAAATTGGGATGTCCTGGATATAATTTCTTATGCCACTACCACCATTGCCAACATTCTTGATCTAAGTATAGAGCACCTACATGGAGTTTGGTCTCATCATCATGAATATCATGGAGGGAGAAGTAGTGTTCCATTTGGGAGACCCACCCAGTTAGGTTAGATCCATCAAATTTATTCATCTCCACTTTTGGCATCTTATTCCAAGAGGATGAAGAACCTCAAGGGGAGTGGAAATTATGAGTATTCTCATAATAAGAAGAACGAGGGGCTTCATAGTGGTACTCCTGGTGCTTACCCTTGTCAATCAATCCAAGGTGTTGGTAAATGGCTTACAGGTTTTTCTCCATGTCTTGAAAGTGCTTCTTGAGTTGGCCAAGATCCCTTAGGGTTTGTTTGATCTCAAAGACATCGTAAGATAGTTGGGTTACCTTAGTGTCCCACTCATCCCCATTCTAAGAGCAGGTGGTAGGGGCCATTGTGGAGGCTTAGGGAGAGTTCTAGCGCAGTGATCAACACAAGATAAGAATTTTGATGGGCTAGGTGCCAAATAAGGGTATCGTGAAGGAGATCGAGTCCACAAAAAGGCTTAAAAATGATAGGTATCAATGTGATCAGGGCGAAAAGAGGAAGCCAATGGGATAGGTCGCAAACAAGGGGGTGTTGCGGGTAAATATTGTCATTTAATAAATGCCCAATCATTTAATTGTCAACCTGAGGAGTTCATAAACTTATGAAGCACATGCCCAATATATGTAGGATTGAAGCTAATTTAACCTAATCTAATTTTGAAGCTACAACTGAAATTGAATTGTTAATCTAATGTGAGAAACTGAAACACATGACTTGGAATTGAATTGCTGAAACACATGACTGAATTGAAATTGCATAAATGAAATTAACTTGGAAATGGAAAATTGCATCAAAATAAAACAACCTGTGAAGAGCAACAAGACAACACGTGTGAGCTCACACTAACAATGAAACAATCTCAATTACATCACAATGATCAAATGACAAAACAATGAAATTATGAAACTAATCAAAGAAATGGCTATGAACCAAATGAATAAATCCTATCATTGATTTCTAATCATTTTCCAATCTAAATCTAATCTCCTTCTAATCCCATAATGACTAATTACTTTCTCATCCTAATGACTACTCCCTCGTGAAGAGAGAGAACTCTCTTTTATACATGAGAGCTTTGAAAAGAAGATAAGCATATCATAATTACAGATCCACTTTTCTCTCAACCAATTTCCCATTATTACAAAATATGATCCCTTCAAATCCTCACACATATCTCTCATAAATCTTGGATAAGATATGTTATCCATTCCCCATGATCTTCTCCTTAAAATAAACTTGAATAATTATCTCCTCAAATCTTGAAACGGTGGAGGAAATATTTGAGAAGTCTTTTTGAATTAATCCTTCACATATTCCTACACATTACAAAGCTCACACATTTTTGAGATACATATGAAAACATGTTGATTTTCTAATATTTAATCATAAATTCTCTTTTAATACTAAAATGAATAAAGTTGAAAATAATAAGGTGAAACCCAAATGTATTTATGAAAACGATATAATGAAAGGTAAATGGAATAATGGAATATGGATGAATGAGAGGAATAGTGAAAGGAAAATAGGATGAAAATGTGACATTTCTGAGACCCAACATTTCCCCCCAACTGAACTTGTTGCATGTCCTCATGCAACTGTGCATAAAAAAAAAATCTTCTCAATTTTTGCTTTGCATGATTATATTTATTAACAATAAAGAGGATGACCCCCCACCCCCCCCCAACTGATCTTGTTTCATGTTCTCATGCAACCTTGCATGGTTATTCTTTAGGACTTTTGGCTTCTTAATGAAATAATTCCAGGATGTGAAATACATGAGTAACAACTGTGTTTTTGATGGTTGGTTCTTGTGTGACAACCATGGATATAACAAATTTTGGTTCTTGTGTTAACAACAATCATTTTGTTTACTTGTTTTCTCGGTACAATAATATTTTAAGCACACATGCATTGGAAATGATAAGCCATCAATGTGCATAATAAAACCTTTTCTTCATGTTATGAATCATGGAAAGATAGATTAAAAAACTGGAATAAAAGTGCAACAAAGTGTAGTTCGGAAGAAACTTGTTGGTCAATAGTATATGAGGTGATGAATGTGTAAATGGAATCAAATGGTAATGAATATACCCCCCAACTGAAGGTGTGTTATGTGTATGAAGAGGAGAAAGGCAATGGAACATGGTGAGAGAATTTCCAAATTCATTCATTCTAGCATGTAAGGAATTGCATGATTAAAGAGTAGAAAATAACATACCTCCACTTACCCAAAAAGTAGATGAACTATGCAATAGGGATGTAGTTGTTGCTGGATCAAGAAAAATGTGCCTGTTGATGTTGCTGCAACTGGATCATGGAATGTGAAGTGAAAGAATCTAAACTGCTGATTGGTTGTATGAATCAAAAGATGAAGTCTGAAAGTGGAACTATGGTACTCTCACATGGTTGGAAAAATACTGTTGCAATTGATGATGGAGTCATGAAAAAGTATATAGTGTTCACCCGCTACTAAACCCGTTGGTACAATTCTAGTCATGTGAATGAATGTGTCGATGTCGAGCATGAAAATAAGTCATTGGATTACCATCCATTGGTGAATGTAGTTAAACAATGCGAGGAAAAATCACCATTGATGTCAATGAGTGCCAAGGTACCTAAGTACATCTTGTGAAGTGTGAATAGATGTGCTGATTTAGAGCCACTTGTAAGACCTAATGATCAAGGGACATTGATGTATTCCCATGATTGTCATCGAGAGAACTTTCCATTAAGGCATGTAAGCCTCAAGGTACTCATAAGGAATCTACTCTCTATCCCAGATAAGGTGTTGAGGTTGATGGGGCAAGACTTGTTGAAAGGTGGGCCTTAAGGAATCCCACATAAGTCAACGTGAGTTCATACAAAATGATTGGTAGGACTATATATGAAAAGATCCTAGTAGCAACAGGTTTGTATGGAAAGGAAAAAAAAGGCAATGTAGTCATGGAAAGGAACCGAATGGTTTTATTTGTAAGGAAAAATGAACTACAAAACAAGAAAGAGACGTATGCGACTTAGAAAGATAGGTGTGTGTGAAGTCATGACGGATAAGGCAATGCAAGGTGGACTTCAATACATGGATGGTGAATAATCTTGGAAGGAGAAAGGTAAATGATCATGTCATGGCGTAATTGGTTTTCTAAAAGATGGTGGTGTAGTGACAAACGTCATGACATGTGCGATGAAAAATTTATCTCCTTCAAGATTTTAATAAAGCATGTTTTTCTAAAAAATTTTGCGATTCTCAAAAATCACTTCGACAATTGACCGTCTTTGAGCCTATAAAAGGTTAGTATCAATCTTGCATGAAAAGTGTGAGAAATTTGAAAAACTTAAAGTGCAGGTTTTAGAACTAATGCTAGCAACCAAATAAAATGGAATGTGTCTTTACCTATTTCCTTTGCGTGCTAGCTTCTTCGTTGCTTGCTATTTTGAAGTGACTCAAGAAAACTAATATTGTGAATCTAAAACATTGTTTTGATATAGTTTTCAGGGATTATTGAAATGTCCATTTACAAGATTTTTATGTTATTCATTTTTGTTTGTTTTTGTTTTTAAGTTTTAATTTTTTTTTTTTTTACCATGACACAAAACAAATGGAATAAAATCTTCAATTTTTATGTTATTCATTTTTGTTTTTAAGTTTTAATTATTTGTTTTTTATATATGTATATTTTTTATGGTTTTTTATTTTTACCATGACACAAAACAAATGGAAAAAAATCTTCAACCAAAAAGTGCACAATCCACCCATTAGATGATAAACACAAGGAAGTGTTGGAAGGAACATCTTGAATTGAAGCAATACAACTCAACTCTTTGATGCTCATTCCCTGGAGGGAAGTGACCAGTTTGCTGAAAAAAACTCACTAACTTTCTTATCCAATGGAGGAGGGTGAAAGACACATCCTTCCCATACTACACATATACTAGATCAAGTTGATTGTTTTCATACTAAAGTAGATCACTGTATGAACATTTCATTGAAATCAAATGGAATTAAATCATTACGCATAATTTCTCAATGAAACTAATATGCATTAAAAATTAAAAGAAATCAGTAAGAATGTGATATCCACCCATTGGATAACCAATGCATATTTGGCTCCACTACATTCTATGGCAGGTGCTGTAATGTCTATGTATGTAGGCCGATTCATGATGCTTTTGATTAGCTGCAACTTCAAGCCCTGCAAAAGATCATCAATTATGGAATATAAAGCAAATAAACAAGGAGACTAAAAATAAGGAGACTGGCCCCGGATGGGGTGTCAGTGACGGCCAGATGGTGAAGGCAGGAGCAAGGTGGGTGCCAACAAGGCACGAAGCCACGTGACGGGCCCGTGACTCCGTCCACCACCCTCCAGGATTATTAATGCAGTTTAATGCCGATGGGAAGGCGAGTTTATGGCCCTCGACCTCCACATTTTACTATGGCTCGGGTGATTGTATCCATTGTTACTCTGTGCAGTTTTGGATTCTGCTGCTGGTCCGCAAAGCTTCTCTCCCCACGTCCATGGCCGGCTTTTAAGAGCGCTTCCTGGTCCTTGGAGACTCCCCACCAAGGCCTTCTCTGCGTGCACACGATGCCTAAGCATAAGCGTCGCCTGAGAGGAAAACCACAGCGGGGCGCTCTGTGGAAACCTTAGCGACCTTCCCTGTCTTTGCATGATGCGTCTCCCCCTGCTCCTAGCCGTCACCTCCAGAAGGCGGAGCCCAGACACACTCATCTGACTCAGTCAATTGCAAGCTTTAACCTTATGGACTTGATTCTCCGGTCACCGTGTTCTTCGCTGCCTTTACTCCATGCTCCCACCGGGCCGAAACTGCATTCCGCTCAGCATTCAGCTCTCCCTCGCACTTTAGATGCAACACCACCACCTCCGATGCGGGATTCTGGAAGCTCTGGAACCACCTCCGTTGACACAGCTACGAGTGACCTGGTAAAAGATAAATTGGCCAATCTATATGGCCTAGTGTTCGAGCTGCGACAGGGCGTTGAGGACTTGCAGTTCCGGTTGCAGTTGTCGAATGAGAAGGCCACCCTTTTCCTCCATCTCCTCTCCTCGCTGCATGAGGCCTTCCTTTCGACCCCAGCATCTGCCACCTCCGAGAGAGCACCCGAAACATACATCACCAACGACAAAGAAAAGGAGCATGCGACCTCAATAAAGACACAGAGCGCACCCACCTCGGCTGAAGATATAACTATGAAGGAGGCAACTGCTCCACCTATGCAGGAAGCTGGCAATGCTACCGAGACTAAGCAAGACATGGTGAGGCACGACCATGGAGTCAGGAAGCAGGAGGAGCCCTAGGTGCACTGGGGCGATGGGACGGCCATTGTGGAGGAATAACCCTGGACAGGCGACCTCAACGCCACTTGGTGAGGTTATGCGTCGAGTGTCTAGTTTATGATGGTTTAGAAATACTTGTTTTATGTCTGCTGTTCCAGATGGAGTTCTACTTTGTCCTTAGACATTTTACTGCATGCTTAATACTTTTTTAAAACTGTCTAGGTTGCTGACTAGGCTGGTTTCCCCTCTGTTGGGGCAGCCTGGAATTCTCAGCAGACCGGATACTCTGTCTTGTAACAGTCTTTTTGCCTATGGCAGGTTACTGATATAATATATTTTCTTACTTAAAAAAAATAAAAATAAGGAGACTGGAATGCATATAGACTAGATAAATGGTAGCTTGGATATAGAGAAAATACCGTCCCCTCAGTCCATATAGATCTCCATCTCTAAGCATTCATGGAAGTCATGTACACTGATGTATTGTTTCTTCACTACCATGGGTAATATGAAATATTTAGCATGAGCATGAATGGTAGTGTGAATTTTCTCTCCGAATAGCTGTACTATATCTTGTTGTGTCTCAACGTCTTACTACAACCAAGTTCGAGTGTGTATGCTTTCATGATAATCAAACCTGCATGAATTTTGTATTATTCAACTGTGAAAAGAACATGTTGTTGTCTGGCTGGGCCTCAAGGCTGCTAGACCTCCTAGTTCTCTCTTTCCCCCAATGATTTTTGACTAGGACTGTTACACATTATTTTGGTCACCCCGGTGATGTTTCTACAAGCATCTGTTCAGGCTCCCAAAAGGATCTTTCTCATGAGAAAAGTGATTGATTTCCTCCTCTACACAACTTGTTTTCAGAAGGACATTGCAGGCTAGACATAATATACAGTGCGTAAATGCCTGATTTCCGCAGGTTGTCCTAAACTTAGCTTGCGGAGTTTCCGCATGCTATTCTATAGACAGGGTGCGGTGGTGTTTGAAGACTAAGGAAAGGATGAAGATCACAAAGGTTCTAGAAGGGAATCTTATAGAATATGAGGTGGCATCCATATGGTTGGGATCCTACTGGCTTCTCTGATTTGGTGGGATCATCCTAATCTCTTTAACCATCTCTCCTTCTCCTATATAATGATGGATTTATCATGGAAAAGGTTAAGAAAGTAACCAAGAGAAAGAAAGATCAGGTAAGGAATTTATGAAGGAATAGACTGAGAATTGTGTGAGGGACTCTATTTCAATTGATGTTTGAGGTCTCCATTTGAACATCAAGCTATTGTGGATCATCTTCATACAAGTTTTGAGCAAGTGTGCATGTTGCAACAAAGGGCCACTGAAAGGGAACCTTGCGACATCAAGGCTGTTTGGTTGTATCTTCCACTTTTACTTAATATAATAAAGTGGCATGTTTCTTTCCCATAAAATCATTCTCATTTTATTACATGACTCCTTGATCACATGTGTAAGTTTTCATTGAATATACTATTATTGTTTTCACTTTGGTTGGTTTGTGTTTCATTGCATATCCAATATCACAAGAGCACCGAAGCGGAGAAGGAACAACAAAGATATAAGGAAGCGATATTCAAAGGTATGCCATTCATCTCTTGTTTGATAGTAAACTTAATGATTAAAGCTTAGGGAAAGTGTCATGTCCTGTCTTGTTTTGTTCTAGATCTAGGTGGATCTAGGAAGACCCGTTTATGTCCACATTCACCGATTTATCAAATAGAAAAATTGGCGACTCCACTGGGGACATGAATTGTTTTGGTTTTTTGTTGTCCATTTTCCTTTAGCCTACCTCTTTTAATTTTAAACCAATCTATGAGTCTGTGGGGGATCCATCTAGACTCTCTAGATCTGAAAGTTCTTTTAGACTCTTTGCCCTTTTTCCAATTTTTCTTTGTTTGCAGGCATTTCCACACTATATCCCATATTTTTCCCGCGGAAACCTTAGATACCCGCACCCTAACTATTTAGACCAATGTGGAATTTCTGCAACCTACCCCATAGTTATCCTACAAAAACCTTTAATCGCCAAACTATACGCTACTACTGGGTTGCAACGTCTCCTGTAGAATTTTTGGATTAAGTCTTTTTGTCTTTTGAGACCCATTTTTTCTTTGATCACCTGGGAAGAACTTTTGGTACCAGTATTTGATTGTTTTCTGAGTGTAAGACTTGTTGTTGAGTGGTTTTCAGGGATTGAAATCCCTTCTTCATCATTTTACAAGTTTTACTTTCTTGCTTTGCATTAGATTGGGGGCATATTTGCATTTGAAGTAGCGAAATTGCTTGATATTTCACATTTTTTGGTCTTGAATTATGAATTTTTTTCCCTCTCATGGCTGGGGGGGCCAAGAATCATGTATTGGTTTACAGTCTCTTTTGCTCATTTCCTGAGAATCTTGATATTGATGAGTTTAATAAAATTTCGGGACATTGTGCATATGGGAATGATAAACGTTTTCTCCTTCTCGTAATATAGCTTTCGTCGAAGTGAAATATTTTCATTCTCATTTCTTTGCATTGTTTAGAGTCGGCCAAAACATCATTTAGTCCATGCCATTTTCCTCTTGAGTAACAACAACCTTAAAAATAAAACGCTTATAAAAATTGATTAGACATTTTTAATATTTTCTGGTAGAAAACCTACATTAGATTAGTTGTAGGGATTTGGAATAGGCGTGAAAGATAACTTTCCAATGCTGCAAACAAACATAGTATCTTGTGATAGGGAGAGTTCAAATCCACTTACTACATTTTTTCTAGGAAGCCCTTATCACACAAGGGTCAAACCTAAGGTCGCATTAAGGTGGCAGAGTTACTCACCCTGCTTTGTTGGTCTTGGTGTAGATATTGCGTGTATTACAGGGGTCACTTGAAGGTATACCCACGATTATGAGTGGAAGCCTTTCAAGTTGATTTCAGGATAGATACCATGCCTTTGCGCGTGGATCGGACCGTTGACTGTTTCCCCAGGCATCACTGTAGTAATTGGTAACCTTAGTGGTCTATCTCTTTAGGGTATTTACATGAGGTGACTGTGGAGGGGCAAGTCTTCATGGTACCTGGAATCGACGTTGGCCAAACTCACTCAGGCTCCTTGGTGGGTATACCCACGATTATGTGTGGTAGCCTTCACCAAGGCGTAAGTCCATTGAGCAGGTCATCAACGTAAATTTTCCACCCTCTCTATCTCATCCCCTTCTTACATTGTCCTCACGACGTTGGATTTCATCACCAACTAGTGCGTTCGTTATAAGAAGGTTTTGTTTTATTGTTTGCTCCCTATTTTTTTAGTGTGTGTTGTTTGTTTTCCCTAGCAGAATCTAGGTTGGATCTATTTTTAATGGCGTTAGTTCTCGGAATGACCAATGAGGGAACCCCTTTTCCAGGGGAACCTTTTGTTTTTCCTTCTTACGGAAACATTGGTCCTCCTCACATCACTACGTTGAGCCTTCTAGGTCCCACAATTGGATTACTGGTATGGTTATTTTCCACTCAGGTAATCCTGAATGCAGCTAGTGATTCGGTTGTAAGCACTTCCCCCTAAGAACATCAACCTCATGTTGATCCTTCACATTCTTCACCAGTAAGATATTTTTCGCCTTCTTCATTTGCAAGGTATTCTTCCATTTCATCTTCTTCATCGAGTGAAAGCTCTGCCGCTTGCAACCCAGTGGATAAGAAGAATAAGAAAAGGAAGATTAAGAAGAAGAAAAATAAGAAAGAGTCTAAACTTCCAACCATTGTCGGACATGTTGGAAAGAAACCAGTTACTGTTGATCGTGCTGGGAGTGTTGATGATGCCCAAATCACCCAAACAAGGGCATCATCAACACTCTTGCAAGTACTCTTACAAGCTTTGTAAGGGTAGCCATCTTCTTAAGAATTTCCCTGGTTTATCCAAGGTTATAGAAGTATGTTCTACACACCCTCACCAACCCATGTCGTCAGTCTCTAAACAACATGTTGATGACCTCCCGTCAAATAGTCAAGATACCATTGGGAAGAAGAAAAGTAGAGTCAAGTTCTCCTGTATGTTATGCAAATGGAGTCATCTCACTCACCTTTTCCCTCGTATGGATGAAGCCTTGAAATCACTGGAAGACATGATTGTTTCACAGCCTCAACTTCTAGCTTCTTATCACAAGCTTACTCTCGACCCACTTGTAGTTGATGGAATGATCGATCTAGTCCCTTCATCAATCAGTCTGGTTGATCATGTGGTCAATCTGGTCACGTCCTTAGTTGAACCAGTTGACAAAGTGGTTGATCCGATCCCATGTTCAGTCGATCCCACTCTCCCGTTAGAGAGTGCAATCCAAGTGTTCGATCCATTTCCACCCATCGACTCCATTCTCCCCTTGGAGAATGCAACTCAAGTGGTCGATCTGATCTCATCATTAGTCGATCCTACTCTCCCGCTAGAGAGTAAATCTGATACTGCCCACGTTTTTCTCGTTGATATAGAATATACCTTGTTGGGGGTTATTCCTCCTTCTCCCATGGAACCCCCTGCAAGTAATGAGACCATCCTTTTTAATTGGGGTGTGCTAACTAGACCTCGTCTTCCCTCTCATATTCCTTTCAAGATTACAGTACAAGTTTGTGGGCGGGTCATTCCTCAGACATTAATAGATGAAGGTTCGTTCGTTATTTTTTTGTCCTCTATTGCTTGGAAAGCTTTGGGTTATCCTCATCTTGTGTCGGTTACACAGAGTTTTCTAGCTTTTAACAGAAGAACCAGTCACCCTTTAGGGGTCCTTCCTCAGTTTCCTGTAACTTTGGGAGGGAAACCTGTCTTTATTGATGTCATGGTAGTCCACGACCCCTTGGATTTTGCTTTGCTCCTTGGGTGAGATTATGTCTATGCCATGAAATCTATTGTGTCCACTCTTTTCTGTGTGATATCTTTCCCTCACGATGGAAGAATTGTGACTATTGATCAACTTTCGTTTGTTGGCCCTGACTTCAACTCAATGAACTCCCTGAACGGTTCTTATATGCAGACGGTATCACCCCCGCCACAGGTCAATTATGTGGCATTGTCTCCCATGCCTCCAACTGCTGCTGATGATGAGCCTCTCTGTAATCTCAGTATATGATGACCTAGATTTGATAGTTGACATGGTTATCTCTTCGATAGGTTATTTTGAGCTTGATCTCCTTACCCCTGTTTCGACCCTCGACATGGTGTCCTTCCAGAGTGTTTTTCTTCCATCCAGTGAAGATCTCTTGGAAGCCATTACCAAGTGTTTTCCATTGACATGGTGTCCTTCCAGAGCATTGTCCAATCCATGATCAAGAAGAGAGTTGATGAGCATAGTTTTCTGTTTTCAATCTCATTTAAAAAATGAAACCAACCTTGAGCATGGTTTTCTGATTTCAAGCTCATTAAAAAATGAAACCAGCTTTGAGCATGGTTTTCTGATTTCAAGCTCATTAAAAAATGAAACCAGCTTTGAGCATGGTTTTTGGATTTCAAGCTCATTAAAAAATGAAATAGAGGTCAGGGGATTGAACCTGGATTCGTGAGCATAGTTCCTGTTTTTGTGTTAAGCTCATTAAAAAATGAAACAAAGGTCTAGGGATTGAACCTGGATTCACGAGCATAGTTCTTATTCCTATGTCAAGCTCATTAAAAAGTGAAATAGATTCCCCCCCCCTCTTCGATTGAGTCAATTACTTCATTATGTATAGTATTTGAAGCTTCTTTTCTGCCTCCTGTGCTGTTGGATGAACCGAATCTTGGGGGCAATGCTTCCAGCCTCTAGACTTCATGCTGAATTTAAGTCGCTAGCTTCTTAAGCTGAGGGATACGTACCAACCATCCTTGGATTTTGCGTTGGGACGTCACAAGCATAGTTTTATCTGGTTCAAACTTGTGTAAAAATGAAACCACCTAAGCATAGTTTCCTTTGGTTCAAGCTTGTGTAAAAATGAAACCAGGTTCAAGCATAGTTTTAGCTAGTTTTAATCTTGTGTAAACATAAAATCTATCCCAAGCATAATTTTGTTTTGTTTTAAGATTGCGTAAGAATGAAAACAATCCCGAGCTTAGTCTTTGTTCTTTCTCATACTCGTAAATACATGAGAATAAGTTATCGATCTTAGTGTTTGTTCATTCTCATGCTCACAAATCATTGAGAACACAACTGAGTATACTTTTTTCGTCTTTTCATACTTGTCAAGGTAACACAAAAAATGAAACTCATGGAGTATCCTTTAAGCTCTTTTCATGCTCCACAAAAATGAAAAGATTGCCGAACGACCTTGTTATTTTCATGCTCATAAAATTATTTGAAGAAAACATTTGATGGGCGATAGTTTATCACTTTTTCAGTCTCATCGAACTAATTTATGAAAAAGGAACTGAGAGAGTCCTCTTTAAGTGTTTTTCAGACTCTCTAAACATGAAAAACCCACGAGTTTTCTCTCTTTGGACTCGTTAAACAAACATTGAAAGACCTATATGGAACCAAACCTCTCCATCTTAGGGTTCGTTAAACATACTCCGAGGGACTCGTCTGAAGGATGAGATTACATCAACAAGCATATGTTATCCTCCTCAAGCTTGCGTAAAAATAAAGAGGTACTTGCCAGAAATGGTGGGGGGGAATTTTGGGAAAGAAATGTGTCTCTGTATTTGTGTTAGTGGCAGTAGTAGTCGCTCTTGAGCATGACACCACCTTTATCATTATATCCGGGTTGGGAAATTCATTTGTCTCTTGTTTGGCCTTCTGCAAGTTCATATCTTGGGTCGTCTTTGAGTCAATGCTGCCAAGACCATTGTCGCGTCATTCATATGTTCAAGAGAAGTCCAACCTTGCACAAGCCTTATATCGAGTCAACCATCTGTAGTTATCAATTCTTACCATGTCGGCCTTCCCTATGTCAGTTTCAAATCATCTTCACACTTTGATCTACCTTAAATTTGTTACTTATTTCATGTCATTGATGGGGGATACATCAAGGCCCTCCTGTGACGAGTCTTTTCCTGTCGAATTCAACTCATCATCCGAGAACAAGACTTAGAAATCATTTGGTACCTTAGAGCCTGCATGCCTCAATGGTAGGTTTTCTCACTTTTGACAGTGGATTCACATCATTGGTTCCTGATCGAGAGATTCCATTGAGTGTTCGACTTCAACTCATTTATTCACATTTGATGGATTGTATTGAGGTACCTTGGGAGTCATTGACATTAATGGCGATTTCCCTCGCACTTGTTAACGATTTTCATCAATGACTGGTAATCAAGTGGTTTCTACCATGTTCGACTTTAGCACCTGTAATCACATGGCTAGATTGATACTTACAAATGATGGGATTGAAGACCCTGGATCTCATTATTTCAGTCCAGGTTGCGATGAAGTATTTACGATTTGTATTGACACATAGATCCACTTTGTATGTCTCGTGGCTATGTCTGAATCTGAGTTTTTCTACGAGCATAGATCCATAGTGTATTCCTGGTGGCTATGTAGAATCTTGGTGACATGGATCCACAGTGTATGATTGGTGGCCATGATTGGCATTTATGATTTAAATCACTTTTAGTTTGAGAATGGGAATGCCTACCTCAGAAATGGTATAATATTGTGCATATGCTTGGTTGTTTGTAGGTTTCCGATTGGTGCGCTCCTTGTTTCTGACACACACACATATTCTACAAAGTATTTCGGCTATCACGAGTTCTAGCCTCATGCTTTGGGGGGGAATTTCGTTACACATTATTTTGGTCACCCTGGTGATGTTTCTATAAGCATGTGTTCAGGCTCTCAAAAGGATCTTTCTCATGAGAAAAGTGACTGATTTCCTCCTCTACAAAACTTGTTTTTAGAAGGACGTCACAGGCTAGACATAAGATACAGTGCGAAAATGCTTGATTTGCGCAGGTTGTCCTAAACTTAGCTTGTGAAGTTTCTGCAGGCTATTCTATAGACAGGGTGTGGCGATGTTTGAAGACTAAGGAAAGGACGAAGTTCACGAAGGTTCTAAAAGGGAATCTTCTATAATATGAGGTAGCATCTGTATGGTTGGGATCCTACTAGCTTCTCTGATTTGGTGGGATCATCCTAATATATTTAACCATCTCTCCTTCTCCTATATAATGATGGATTTCTCATGGAAAAGGTTAAGCAAGTAAGCAAGAGAAATCAAGATCAAGTAAGGAATTTATGAAGGAATAGGCTGAGAATTGTGAGAGGAACTCTATTTCAATTGATGTTTGAGGTCTCCATTTGACCATCAAGATATTGTGGATCATCTTCATACAAGTTTTGAGCAAGTGTGTGTGTTGGTGAAAAGGGCCACCGAAAGGGAACCTTGTGAAATCAAGGTTGTTTGGTTGTATCTTCCACTTTTACTTAATATAATACAGTGGCATGTTTCTTTCCCATAAAATCATTCTCATTTTATTACATGACTCCTTGATCACATGTGTAAGTTTTCATTGAATATACTATTATTTCTTTCACTTTGGTTGGTTTGTGTTTCATTGCATATCCAATATCACAAGAGCACCGAAGCGGAGCAAGAACAACAAATATATAAGGAAGCAATATTCAAAGGTATGCCATTCATCTCTTGTTTGATAGTAAACTCAATGATTAAATATTAGGGAAAGCGTCATGTCCTGTCTTGTTTTGTTCTAGATTCAGGTGGATCTAGGAAGACCAGTTTATGTCTGCATTCACCGATTTATCCAATAACAAGGACAACTGCTCTATTTCCTTCAACGATGCAGTCATCTACTGCAATATTCTGGTTAGAAAAAAAAACTTTCATACGTGAGAAGTCAGCTCAAGGATGAAAACATAATCTCATGTATACAATAGTCATAAGGAGATTGTGTTGAGTACAATGAAAAATTATCCTTCAAACTAATATATGTCTTGTCATAATAGCCCAATCATGTTTTCTTTCTCTTTAGTGCATGGTGGGATTTTTCAATTTTTGATGACTTCAACTTCAAATAGATTTTACTTAGGTTTTGATCGCTTGATCACAATAATCATTTACTTGATGCCAAGGTAATCCAAAGGCCGTGTGTAGAGAGAGGGAAGTCAGGTCTAAATCTTGGAACGAGGAAAATGAATGATATCCACATAATTGTGCTTTCCACACTCCTACACTTGAGAACATCGTTCCCAGATCGATTATGATCGTTGAGGAAATAAAATGGAGTAGGGATTCTCGTAAAAGCATTCTATCCATAAAAAAGTGAGTTGGAGTGGGAAGAGGGAGGTGAGATGGAGAGCTAAGGAGATAAGAATAAGAGGAATAAGAATCTCTCCCTCGACAACCCATCTTATCTAAAAATAGCAAGACTCTCTGAGAAAAATGCTTGTTCGAGTGCCTAAAGGTCGGTTTCCAATCGATAGTGTAGATCCTCAGAATCATGTGAAAAACATGACAGTTAATAAATGGCTTTGTGTGGTGAATTGCACTATGTACAAGAGTTCCCGATGTTCCACTAGAAGAGATTAAGTAAAGTTGTTCACATACATGAATATCAATTTAGCCAGGGTGATGCCAGATGAGCAGGAAGGGAGGGAAGTCTTTAACACCAGATGATTAGATAAGTCCTTACCTATAGTCGATGAGAGGGAGTTAAAGTTGTTACCTTAAGAGCATAGTGATTGATTCTCGCCTTTCTAACTCTCTCCGACCCAAATTGATTCTACCAGGAAACTGACACCAGTGAGAGAGATGAAGCATCACTCACCAAAACTATTTCTGCACTCGGCTGAGAATACAAAACTGTTTCTGCACTCGGGGATTTTCTTTCTACAAAAAATGAAAGATCGTCGTGGTTTTCGCTGGTTCTTGGGGAATGGGTTTCCAGGAATGGGATAATGGATGCCAAAGAGAAGCACTGATCAAGGGAACAATGCCCATGGAACCCACACCAAAAAAAAGACTCATTGTGTCTAGTATCTACACATAGAGTTTGACCATCATGCTAGTAAAGAATTATAGTGCAGAGGTGAATGAAGATCCCTAAGTGAAGAGATATCGATCATCTCAACTGAAGAATATTTTTCGGGGAAAACAAGTTTATATCCCGAAATATATTGGTAGCTAGCATAACAACTCTCATGTTGCAGGATCAAATCAAAACACACATTCTTCCACTAGAAACTCAATCACGATTTTGAACCTGGTGGCTAGAGATAGTGGGATTTGGTCCCGTAACCATCGACAAACAAGAAATTCTCATGCCTTCACTTCATTAGTCTAATTACATGATTTTTCCCGTGTGTTTTGTGAGAGAATCGTTGACTGAGCCTTTGATCTCTGCTACAAGGAAGAGGAATTAAAAAAAAAAAAATGGAGATATGCAGAATAGAGCTAGAGAGTACGCACCTACAATATTCAGACCCATGTGCATATCCCACCCAAATGGATAAGCGAGCGGATTCCATGCCCCATAATATAGATATGGATCCATATGTAATCTGCTCCATATGCAATATGCTAATTTATTAATTCCTATGCAGTATAGTGGTATGGTAGTTTTCTAATTACAATTGGTCCAGCGTTTCAAACCATTGACCAACCAATCATTGTATAATAGAACAATATTGATTGGAATCCTATTAAGAATAAGTTATGCAGAAACTGTAAATCGATTTAAAAAATGTTTATTTTTAATTGTTGTCTATGGCAGGTTGAGCGTGTAGAGTCAAAGGATGAAATCTAGTGATCAGAGTGATGTTTGCAGGTTTATCGGAGTGGAAGGATGAAGGCGAAGGATGGCATTGTTGTCACTCAACCATAAATGAACCAGATCGAAAGTTAAAGACGCAGTTTAATCTATGCAAGCATGATATAGTTTCATCGTGAGAAGGTCCAAAGAATTCAATCTTTTCTTATAAAATTGCAGATCATATGGCATGTGGACATTTTGTTTATTTTGAACTTTGTGAACTTCATATCTCTTCATGAACTTTGTGAACTTCAGATCTCTTCATGAACATTTTGAACTTTAGAACATATTTAGTTTAAAAGTTTATTGGGTGGTTTCTATGCATTTAAAACTCATAGAATGTTTATTTTATTGCATTTTGTTTTATGTGATTATTTGTTATTATTATTATTATTATTATTTTATTCTATAAATTTAAAATTAAAAGAGTACTAATTTAACATAAAAAATTTGGTGTTTTGTCTTTTTTTTTGGTTTTATTGTATTATTCTTAAATTTAAAGGAAAATAAAAAAAACAATTTAAATTCAAATAAAATTAAAGAAAATAAATTTATTAGCAAATGGAGATCTAAAAAAAAATTAAAGCAATTTTTACATCGTTATTCTTCTTGAAAACGTTTATGGACATCTTACTTTCTGATCCTCGAGATCACACGAAGCATGAGAGGAGAGCATGCTTATTCAAAACTTAAACTAACATGTTTTATTCCTTTGAACCTACCTACTCTACTCTAATTGGAGGTTATAAAATAATTACGTGTAGTCAAATATTCAATGTAACCATACACACAACAATAATAAGAATATATTCACTGTCAATTTTGTGAAATGAAATCTAGAACATAGAAAAATAAGAAAATTTAGTTGTTGTAACTCTGAATTAACTAAATAAAAACAAAAACTTTGATCTAACCTAATGCTTGCTTGGAACCGTTGTTCAATAAGGCTTTCGTAGGCATGATTTCCCTCCTTCAGATCATGTTGTAACTCCTCTTTGTCTTCCTCGATCTTCTGCTCTAATATTTGCTCTCTATCAGATGTGCAAGATTCTTGGAATGTTGATTCTTTGTTTGCCTCTGGAGGAGTAATTAAGATTTTGGTTGCTGTTAAAATCTCCTCTTCTAGAGAAGAGGTGATCTCGACTTTTTCAAGGATCTGAGTGAGATATTCCAAGATTAAACTCATTGTTAAATCATCTTGTTAAAGAGATTATTACAACACCCAAAACTAAAATCTAAATGAAAAGCTTAAATAAAAGCACTCTTACTGAAACAATAAATCACACTAGTAGAAATTAAACACTCTTGAATAAATTGAAATTCACACTTGTAGGAATTGAAATTCACACTTGCAGAAATTGAACAATCAAGGATTTGGAGAATACTCACTATAGTGGTCGCGTAGGTTCCTACCTCTCGTCTTACTGTTTCTCTTCCCCCAAGATGTGTAATTTAAAAGACAACCTACCTACCTAGACCTCAATCCCTTTAGCACCTCCCCGACAATGACGCCAAAATGTTGGTGGTAAATATTATCATTTAATAAATGCCCAATCATTTAATTGTCAACCCGATAAGTTCGTAAACTTACGAAGCACATGCACAGTATATGCAGGATTGAAGTTAATTTAACCTAATCTAATGTTGAAGCTACAACTGGAATTGAATTTTTAATCTAATGCGAGAAGATGAAACACACAACTTGGAATTGAATTGCCGAAACACACGACTGGAATGAAATTGCGTAAATGAAATTAACTTGGAAATGGAAAATTTCATCAAAGGAAAACAACATGTGAAGACCAACAAGACAACACGTGTGAGTTCACACTAACAATGAAACAATCTCAATTACATCACAATGATCAAATGACAAAATAATGAAATCATGAAACTAATCAAAGAAATGACTATGAACAAAACGACAAACTCCTATCATTGATTTCTAATCATTTTCCAATCTAAATCTAATCTCCTTCTAATCCCATAATGACTAATTACCTTCTCATCCTAATGACTATTCCCTCATGAAGATAAAGCACTCTCTTTTATACATGAAAGCTTTGAAAAGAAGATAAACATCTCATAATTACAGATCCACTTTTCTCTCAACCAATTTCCCATTATTAAAAAATATGATCCCTTCAAGTCCTCACACATATCTCTCATAAATCTTGGATAAGATATGCTATCCATTCCCCATGATCTTCTCCATGAAATAAACTTGAATAATTATCTCCTCAAATCTTGAAATGGTGGAGGAAATATTTGAGAAGTCTTTTCGAATTAATCCTTCACATATTCCTATACATTACAAAGCTCACACATTTTTGAGATATATATGAAAACATATTGATTTTCTAATATTTAATCATAAATTCTCTTTTAATACTAAAATGAATAAAGTGGAAAATAATAAGGTGAAACCCAAATGTATTTATGAAAACGATATAATGAAAGGTAAATGGAGTAATGGAATATGGATGAATGAAAGGAATAGTGAAATGAAAATAGGATGAAAATAGGATGAAAATGTGACATTTCTAAGACCCAATAGGGGGTAAGGGGATCGAGTCCAGAAAAAGACTTAAAAATGATAGGTATCATTGCAATCAGGGAGAAAAGGGGAAGCCAATGGGATAGGTATAAAATAAGGGGGTTGTCAGTCCCCAGATTTCTTTTTTTTTTTACTTCTGCAAAGTTATACTCCAATCTGAATAATTCTATAGTATCAAAATGTCTAAATTCTTAACATGAAGAAATATGTAGGAATTTCGCAACTACAATGTAGGAGGCTAGGTTGCATGACAATGGATCTTGTATATGCTCTTTCTATGTTGTTATTTTTCTGTTACGTGTCTTTCCCAAGGGTTATGGTTTTTTTTAGGGTACCTACAGACAAGGGTTTTCCCTGTGCTATAGCTCTTTGATATACGTGTAGTGTCGACAATAGTACTTGGACCAATATCTCAAGGCACCAACTAAGGAGGCTCGTCCATACCCTTAGCCATACTACCTGATTACCCAGGTACTAGAGAGTATCTTCCCTACTGTTGTTCTCAGTGACATTATAGCAATCAGGCGACTGATCGGTTGAGCTAGGTTGGTTCCAGGATGACTAGGGAAAGTATGTGCATAGGTGTTGTCTAATGTGATACCATTCGAAGAGGTACCAACAAGGGTTACAAGGGTGTCCAATAGATATGCTCTTAAAAACCACTTGTATTTTTTGCGTGTATGCTTCCCCAACCACGAATTTGTGTGTTGAATGATAGTTCTGTATGGTTTATCGATGCTAGAACACGTCGCTACCCCAGAAAAAAATGTTCACCCACACTTCCTACCCAGGAAAGTGCTCTAATACCACTTGTGATATACCTGGAAAAATTAACATAACAAGCAAATATACTGCGCAAGTAATAGGAACATCAAATATAGAGTAGAATTATAGAGAATAAACATAATATGGATATCACAGAAAACTTAGTTCACTTGCCTCTTTGAGCGGGAAACCTCCAAATGAGCAGAGCTCTCTTACAATAATCCTCAACAACCTACAATGGAGAGATGCATTCTTTAAATACAGTTCACAACCAAAAATACCATGTGCCAATACCATGGGTTATCCATAACTAATTTATAACATTCCACTAACCAACATTCTAGCTACTCTTGGCCCCAATAATAATGAGGGTTGACTGCTTATTACAATGACAACTACCTAATGACTAACTACGATGGGTTAGGGACAAAACTTAACACTTCTCCTTTAATTCTTTCCTTGAAATTTCTTATCTCATACAATTCTCCTTTGAGTTTTGTGACTTCCTGGTCATGTGTAGATTTAAGTTTTTCCACATCATCTAGATGAGCCTTTTGGTTGAGGGAGGTCACTTCATGGATTTTTTTATTTTATCTCCCTTTCTTAGATTTGAAGTTTCTTCTTTGTCTCTTCCTTGTGGATCCTCTCTGTTTCTTGGGCCTCTTTTTTATGCTCACTAGCTGTTGGATTTCTGAGAGGGGTTGTGAATCAATAATAATGTAATTATAATCCCTTTTATTCAAATGTTATATCAATGTAGAATTATTATCCAATAATGAGCAGTAAGAAATAAACAATCACACACATACACAATACACCAGTGTTTTATGTGGAAACCCAAATCAGGAGAAAACCACAGAATGTTTTTTCTTATATGTCTTGAAGAATTACATTCATTGGAAGCACCAACTTCCTTTTTTTTCTAGATGCAAATGGAAGGAGGCTCCAACCCCCTGGTTTCTCAGGCTACAACCTGAGGGAAGCTCCAACTCCCCAATTCTCTGGCTACAACCAGAAGGAGGCTACAACCCCTAATGTTCTCCGACTACAACCGGAAGGTGGCTACAACCACCTGTCCTTGCCCCGTCGTGCCACCCTGAAGTAGAAGTAGAATGATGGAACCACTGTCACACTATCACTGTGAGATATACTGCTGTAAACCTGTACCAATAAATCTGAACCATGCATCAACCATGCATCAACC
>JZKD02S1581352.1:104820-122846 GCA_000966675.3 Picea glauca | reverse complement strand
GATTGCCTAACTACAAATGCATACTAATGCATACTAAAGAAAAACACTTTTACCTAACGACATATTAGACCAAGTAGATCTTAACTAACTCCTAAGTGTCTAAATATCCTAACATTCCCTCTTAAGAACAACTTGGGATAGGATTGAAGGATTTACAATAATGACACAATAGGAGAAGGAAGGAGGCATTAAAGCCTATATAAATGACTACTCCCTCATGAAGAGAGAGCACTCTATTTTATACATAAGAGCCTTGAAGATAATGTAACCATCTCATAATTACAGATCCACTTTTCTCTCAACCAATTTCCCATTATTACAAAATATAATCCCTTAAAATCCTCACACATATCTCTCATATATCTTCGATAAGATATGTTATCTATTCCCCATGATCTTGTCCTCGAAATAGGCTTGAATTATCTCCTCAAATCTTGAAATTGTGGAAGAAGTATTCGAGAAGTCTTTTTGAATTAATCCTTCACATATTCCTACACATTACAAAGCTCACACATTTTTGAGATATATATGAAAACATGTTGATTTTCTAATATTTAATCACAAATTCCCTTTTAATACTAAAATGAATAAAGTGGAAAATAATAAGGTGAAACCCAAATATATTTATGAAAATGATATCATGAAAGGTTAATGGGGCGATGAAATGTGAAGAATGACGAAGGGAAAGGTGGATGAAAATAGGACATTTTTGAGCCCCAATAGGTACCTCGGTGGGACCTGAGGAGAAGATGTCTCTGTACTCTTCCACGATCTCGTCCACTTTCTTTTGCTACAAAGAGAGGCTCTGTGTAGAGGTCATGGATGTGGCGACGAACTTCTTCTTACTATCAGCATGGATCACAAAGAAGACGAACTTCCCGGTTTGTGAAATGACCTTACTGCATTTCTTAGCAGAGATTAAAGAAATAGCGGTAGGCAGTGCTACCTATGGTATGCTGTATAATTGTATACCCAAAGTAATAATAACATTGTGAGGTCTAGAATCATACACAACATGTTGATTCTAAAAATATGGCTATCCTAAAGAACATCAAAAACTTCAAGGGGAGAAATATCACACAATAACTTGTCTTTGAAGGGCTTGATGCGATAGGGCAGATGACACTATTGGTTGACGCGCCGATCTCTTCCTTGGCGATGCCAACCAATGGTGTAGGGATGCGGGTGCAGTTTCATTGGCAGTTCCAACTGCTTGATGGCCTCTCCTAAGATCAGGTTCTCCTGACTTCCACTATCGACAATGAAATGAAGCGAAGCCCCCTTTACCCACATCTGTGAGTGAAAGAGGAATTCCCCTTTCTCTTGTTATTTTAGTTTGCTTGGATAGAATTTGGTGGTAGCGACAGTGGTACTGGGTTCGACATTAATAATCCACTTACCTCCTTCTAGATTTGATTCGAATTTAGAATCTACCTCTGACTCGGAAGCTTTCAGCTCGACCACCAGTGACTGCTTGGAGCGACATTCTTCGATGTTGTGCCAAGGGATTTTATGGTATTCGCATCACTTTCTCGTATCCTTATTTCAATTCTCAATACTCTTCTTGGGTTGTGGCTTGGACTGGTTGTCTTGAGAGTGGCCATATTTTCTATGTACCTTGTTTTTTTGTCTTGGGACCACCTTTTCCCTGCTTCGGTTGTGATGAGTTTGCAGATCCAAAATCTCGCCTCTTTTACTTAAATTTTTTCTCGATCTTGACAACATATCTATAAGCCACACCTAATGATGCGATGTCCAAAAACTCCATTTTTGTTTGAATGTATCCATGTAGATACCCATGGTATTTGAGAACCATATGTCGTTCAGAGTCTTTGATACCCAATTTTGTGCACAGGGTATCGAAAATATTGGTGAAATCTGGTACAATTTGGTCCCTTTCTTGATGCAATATGGTCCATCTTGTCTACTGGTCCTCGTAGCTTCCAACAAGGTAGTACTATTATTTGATGGAATCCCTGAAGGAATCCCATGTGGGGGAGACCAAAAATATTGCAAATTCCTCTATGGTCCTTTTCTTAGAGTAAGTATCCATCCAGTTCTTAACATGGGGGACAACCTTGAGGAGTGAAAAAGTAATCTTTTCCCTATCAGAAAAATTATGGACCGAAAAATACCCTTCGAGCAGATTCAACCATTTATCTACAACATCCACATCTATCAGTCCTTCAAATAATGGAATATCAAAATTTACTTATACCTTGAAGGGGGTTTCATTGCCACTTGATGAAGATGCATCTCCCGTGGGCAGTCGTCGAAGTATCTTTGCAAATTTGTCCATCATTTAGTTCCTTTGTCACGCAAGGGAATCCTCGAGAAACACTTTAAAAGGATCCCCTGCTCTATCATCTTTCTTCTCGTCCCCCATGATTTGTTGAGGGGATGGGAGTGACCGATCTTGTAAAGGCTCGACTGGTTTGAGTCCCAACTTCTTGTACCCAGATCTTGTCGGGGACATGCCCGAAGAAAAACAAATGAAGAGCAAACTGTTCCGATACCACTGATCCAGATTAATGACCAGAACAAAATGAATAAATTATTGAATAAAATAACACAGAGATATAGAGAATAACATCAAATCTCCAGTGAACAATAACTTCTATTGAATAAAGAAAATAGACTGAAACTTTAAAACTGCAGAACTGAAAATAACTTGCTCGAATGGTTGTAGCTATCTCTGAGAAGAGATGTGGCTGTTACGTGAATTCATCTAAGAAAATGATTACAATGAGGCTCCATAGGCCTTTTTAAAATTACTCATGAATTTCAAAACCCTAGACATCCAAAAACCTAACCCTAGGAGATAAAACACCAAAAGTTATGTGGGCCTTGATGGGTAAGATGGTACCTCAACTTCCTGGGGTCATAAATTCTGCATATGACCTCTGTTTTAGGCGTGTGATAGCCTGTTGGAAAGGTCTTTTTGAGAAATACACATTATGTTATCAAACTCTAACTTCGTCGACAATTTGACCATGACAAGCCAAAAAAACAATGTTTAGTGATCCAAAATGGCCCTGGAAGTACATAAAGATGTATTGACATGAAAAATTCCACAATAAGACAGTTGGAATAGGTGGTGTTATCGGACTAATAGGTAGGTGCAGACACTAACTGATCTCCCTAGATCCACCTAGATCTAGAACAAAACACACCAGAACATGACGCTTTCCTTAAGTTTTAGATATTGAATTTATTAACTAAAGAGGGATAGTTAACATACCGTTTAAACATCACTTCCTCTCACCATCGCCATCCTAGATCCATTCCAACATTCATACAATGATGATTCTGTAAAAGAACACAACCAACCAAAGTGATAGCAATAGCATAAACTCAATATAAACCTATGTATGTGATCAAGGAATCATACAATAAAACACAACAAGATTTATAGGAAATAATCTTATTACTGTATCATATTAAGTGTGAAAGAGATATTACAACCATGGCCTTGATTTCATAAGGTCCCTTCCATCTGTCCTTCGTTCCCCACACACTTTCACTCCAAGAATTATGAGAGCACGGATCTGATAATATTCACAATCTATCTTGACAAAGTGGCTCAATCCAATCCAAGCTAATCCCAAAAGCTCCAAAGCTAACCAAAGCTCAAAAGCTCAAAAGATCAAAAGCTCAAAAGCTAACCAAATCTAACTTACTCCATGAGAACTCCTCTCCTTTTATAAGTTGAAGAGGATAAGGTGAGGAGGTTAGGATGATCCTACTAAATCATGAAAGTGAGTAAGATCCAAACCATTCGGATGCCACCTCACCATAGAAGTTTCTCCTTCTAGAAGATTCGAGAAAATGCTTATTTTTCCCACGTGTAGGCATTCTCGCACCCTACCTATAAAGAAACCTGTGAACATCTCACACCATAGCTATGGTGCAACCTATGAGAATCAAGAATTCTCGCACCCTGCGTATATAGCAACCTGCGAACTTCCTTTTTAACAGGGTTTTTACAAGGGAAAATGCAACTTCTTTTCTTAGGAAAAGTTCTTCTCCCTTCTCTCTTCAGGAACTTAGGCCACTGACCCCTCTGAAGGCAACATATAGGTTTACATCATTAATGGTCATAGGGATGACGAAAATAATGTGTAACAGAGAGCCCCCCAAAGTATGAAGTTAGAACAGAGTGATAGCTGGAATACTTTGTCGAGTGTGTTTAGGGAACAAGAAACAGTCGGTCGGAAACTTGCCAACAAACAAGGAAATACAGTACAATAATATATCACCACTGAGGTAGGCATTCCCATACTCAGAATACAAATGACTCAAAGCATAAATGCCGACATGCGAAGGTCCATGTCAAGTAAGACAGGTCATGACCACCAAACATACATTGTGGATCCATGCCAATATGACTCAAATCTGAACATAGCCACCAAAAATACATTGTGGATCTATGTGATAAATACTCAAATTTGAACATAGTCATGAGACATACAATGTGGATCTATGCAACAATACAAACTGAATATACTCCAACGCAACCTGAATCTGTTAGAAAAGATTTAGGGTCTTCATCTCTATCACTCTATAGTACGAATCGAACCATGCAAATACATGTGTTGAAGTCGAACATGGTAGAAACCACTTGATTACCGGTAATTAGTGTATACCATTAACAAGTGTGAGGGAAATCACCATTAATGTCAATGGCTCCCAAGTTACTCTAGTACAATCTAATGAATGTGAATCAATGAGCTGAGGTCGAACACTCGACGGAATCTCTTGATTAGGGGTCGATAATGAAAACCCACTGTCGAAAGCGAGGAAACCTAGCATTGAGGCATGCAAGTTCCAAGGTACCAATTAGTTTCTAAGTCTAATTCCTGGATAATGAGTTGAAGTCGACAGGAAAAGACTCGACATAGGAGGGCCTTAATGTATCCCACATCAATGACATGAAACAAGTAACAAGATTTGATGTAGATCAGAGTAACAAGTGATTCAGGACTGACTCAGGGATGGCCGACGCAATAGAAGGCTTAAATATTGCAGAAATGGCTGACGCAACATAAGGCTTTTCAGGTTGGACATCTTTTTGAACATATTGACGACACAACAACTGTCTTGGAAACACTGACTCAACAATAGGGATCACAGACCAATTTGTAATCTTATAAAGGAGTATGATCAGGAGACAAGTGGATTTTCCAACCTAGACACAAGGCGAGTGAAAGGGTGTCATGTTCAAAAGCGACTCTTCCATAGAATACAGGTTTAGATAGATTTCTTTCCCAATTTTTCCCCCACCATTTTTGGCTAGTACCTCTTTATTTTTACGCAAGCTTGAGGAGGATAACATATGTTTGTAAATTTAAGCTCATCCTTCGAACGAGTCGCTCAAAGTATTTTTAACAAACCCTAGGAAGGAGTGGTTCGGTCCCATTACGGGTCTTTCAATGTTTGTTTAATGAGTCCAAAGATAGAAAACTTAGGGGTTTTTCATGTTTTGAGACCCTGAAAAACACTTAAAGAGAACTCTCCCAGTTCCTTTTTCGTAAATTAGTCTGATGAGACCGAAAATGAGATAAACTATCGCTCAACAAACATTTTCTTCAAATACTTTAACGAGCGTGAAAAGAACAAGGTCGCTCGACAATCTTTTCATGTTTAGAGAGTCTGAAAAAGAGCTTAAAGGGAACTCCAGTGGGTTCCTTTTTCGTATAACCTTTACGAGTCTGAAAAAGTGATAAAAGTATACTCGGTTACATTCTCATTGATTTATGAGCATGAGGAAGAACAAAGACTAAGCTCAGTAATTTATTCTCATGTATTTACGAGCATGAGAAAGAACAAATACTAAGCTCATGATTGTTTTCATTTTTATGCAAGCTTTAAAACAAAACCAAACTATGCTTGGGATAGATTTTAATTTTTACACAAGATTAAAATCTAAACAAAACAATGCTTGAACCTGGTTTCATTTTTACACAAGATTGAAGCAGAGGAAACTATGCTTGAGGTAAGTGGTTTCATTTTTACACAAGCTTGAACTGTAGAAAACTATGCTTGGACTTCCCAACGCATAACACATGGATGGTTGGTACTTAGCCCCCAACTTAAGAAACTAGCGGCTCTACTTCAGCATGAATTCTAGAGGCTGGAAGTATTTCCCCCCAAGCTTCGTTTCATCCAACGAAAAAGGCAGAGGAAAAGAAGCTTCAAATACTAGACGAAGGACTTGATTCAAATAGAGAGGGGGAAAACTATTTCACTTTTTAACGAGCTTGACATAGAAACAAGAACTATGCTCGTAGACCTCTGTTTCATTTTTTAACGAGGTTGCCTCAAAGACACAAAAAACTATCCTCAAAACTTTTCTTGATCATGGATTCCAAGAGGACAATGCTCCAGAATGACACCATGTCAAGGGACAAAACTCAGTCATGGCTTCCAAGAGGTCTTCAATGGAAGGAAGAAACGCACTCTAGAAGGACACCATGTCAGGGATCGCGACAGGAGTAAATAGATCAGGCTCTAACAACCCTATCGAAGAGATCACCATGTCAACTACTGGATCTAAGTCATTAGAAGTTGAAGCCATGGGTGACAACGCCACATAATTGACCTGTGGTGGGGGTGATATCGTTTGCATATAAGAACCATTTTGGGAGGCAATCCAGTTGGGGTCAATGAATGCAAGTTGATCAATAGTCACAACAAGTCCATTGTGAGGGAAATATATAACACAAAAAAGAGTAGATACAATATCTTTCATGGCATAGACATAATCTCGCCCAAGGAGTAAAGAAAAATCCAAGGGGTCTTAGACTACCATGACATCAATAAATACAGTTTTCCCTCCCAAAGTTACAGGAAACTGAGGAAGGGTCCCTAAAGGTTGACTAGTTCTTCTGTTAAAAGATAACAAATTCTGTGTAACTGGTGCAAGCGGAGGATAACCCAAAGCTTGCCAAGCAATAGAGGACAAAATACTAACAGACGAACCTTCATCTATCAACATTTGAGGAACATCCCGACCAAAAACTTGTACTGTAATATAGAAAGGAACGTGAGAGGGAAGACAAGGTCCAGTTAGCACACCCCAATCAAAATGGATGGCCTCATTACTTGGAGGGGGTTCCATGGGAGAAGGAGGAATAGCCCCCGGCATGGTAGATTCTGTATCAACGAGAAAAACATGGGCAATATCGGGTTTACTCTTTAGCGGGAGAGTAGGATCGACCGATGATGAGATCAAATCAACCACTTGGGTTTCATTCTTCAAGGGGAGAATGGGGTCGACAGGTGTAAATGGATTGACCACTTGGGTGACACTCTCTAATGGGAGAGTGGGATCAACCGAGGATGGGATCAGATCGACCTCTTTATTTAACGAGATTGACCGAGGATGGTTTCGGATCAACCACTTTGTCAAATGGTTCAACTAAGGACATGACCAGATTGACGACATGATCAACCGGATTGACCGGTGACGGGACCGAAGTGATCATTCCATCAACTATTGGAGGGTTGAGAGAAAGCTTATGGTAAGTAGCTGGAAGTTGAGGTTGTGAAACAATCATGTCTTCCAGTAATTTAGAGGCTTCATCCATACAAGGGAAAAGGTGAGTGAGATGACTCCCTTTGCATAACATGCACGGGAAATTGACTCTACTTTTCTTTTTCCCAATGGTATCATGACTAGTCGACGAGAAGTCATCAGCATGTTGTTCAGAGGCTAATGACGTAGGTTGGCGAGGATGTGTAGACCATGCTTCTATAACCTTGGATAGACTAGGGCATTCCTTAAGAAGATGGCTACCCTTACAAATCCTGCAAGGGTACTTGGGCTTACGAGTTGTTTGGGTGATCTTGACATCATCAACACTCCCAGCACGATTAAAAGTAACTAGTTGTTTTCCAACATGTTTGACAGTGGTTGTAGGTTTTGACCCTCGCTTATCTTTCTTCTTCTTAATCTTTCTTTTCTTCTTTGTATTCACCGTGTTACTAGCTTCAGAACTTTCACCCGATGAAGAAGATGAAATAGAAGGTGACATTGCAAGCGAAGAAGGTGAAGAAGACCTTACTGGTGAAGAAGGTGAAGGATCAACATGAGGTTGATGCTCTTGGGGGAAAGTGATTGTGACTGAAGTACTAATTGCATTCAGGATTACCTGAGTGGAAAACAACCATACCGATAATCCAATCGTGAGACCTGGAAGGCTCAAAGTAGCGATGTGAGGAGGACCAATGTTTCCATAAGAAGGAAAAATAAAAGGTTCCCCCGGAGTAGGGGTTCCTTCATTGGTCATTCCAAGAACTGACGCCATTAAATAAATATCAAAACTAGAGTCCTCTAAGGAAAACAAACAACACACGCTAAAAATCTAGTAAGCAAGCAAGCAAACAAAACCTTCTCACAATGAACTCACTAGTTGGTGATGAAATCCAACGTCGCCAGAACAATGTAAGAAAGGGTTGAGGTAGAGCAGGTGGAAAATTTACGTTGATGACCTGCTTAACGGACTTACACCCTAGTGCAAGCTCCCACACATAATCATGGGTATACCCTCCAAGGATCTCGAGTGAGTTTGGCCAATGTCAATTCCAGGTACTGTGAAGATTGTCCCTCCACAGTCACCTCGTGTAAAGAACCTAGAGAGAAAGGCCACTAAGGTTACCAATCACTACAGTGATGCCTAGGGAAATAGTCTACATTCTGATCCATGCGCAAGGGTAGGGTATCTATCCCAAAATCAACTTGAAAGGCTTCCACTCATCATTGTGGGTATACCTCTCAGGCGACCCCCATAATACACGTAATCTCTACACCAATACCAACAAAGAAGGGTGAGTAACTCTGTTAGTCTCAATGCGACCTCGTGATTGACCCTTGTGTTAGAAGGTCTTCCCGGGACAATATGTAATAAGTGGATTTAACCGCTCCCTAACTCAAGATTCTATGTTTGTTTGCAACTTTGGAAAGTTATCTTTCACACCTATTCCAAAGCCCTACAACTAATCTAATGTAGGTTTTCTACCAGAAAAGATAAAAATGTCTAATCAATTTTTATAAGTGCTTTATTTTATGGTTGTTCTTACTGAAAAGGAATATGGCGTGGACAATATGGTGTTTTGACCGACTCGAAAATTATGCAAAGATATGAAGATGCAATCTTTTCATTTCGATGAAAGCTATGCTACGAGAAGGAGAAAACATTTATCATTCCCATATGCATGATGTCCCAAAATATATTAAACGCATCAATATCAAGATTCTCAAGAAATGAGAAAAAGGTACTGAACACCAATGCACGATTCATGGGCCCCCCCCGGCCATGAGGGGGACATTTTTTCATAATTTAAGATAAAAAAACACCAAGAATCATGCAATTTCGCTACTTCAAATGCAAGGATGCCCCCAATCTAATATAAATCAAGAAATTAAATCATTTTGTTTCAAAAATTTCACTAAAAGCAATAATGAACTTTCTTAAAACAAAGAAACCCAAACTAAAAGTTTTCTTTTAAAGCGAACTATTCAGAAGAAATCTCATCTTTCCTTAAACAATTCTAAAGAAAACACACGCTTTGTAATTGAAAGACACTCCAAGCAAGAGACTAATCCTTCAAAACCAAACAAAGCAAAAGTGGCTAAAAGCAACTCAAAGAATGTCAAGAAGACTGTAAACAGATCAATATAGGCTTCAAAAGTTCAATCCAACTGTTCAAAGAAAAACTAGGCATCAAAAAAATGACAAGACCCAATCCAAAAAGTTTACAAACAAGTTCTCAGCCTAGCAATATATTACAGTGCAATAATTAGGTATTCTCATAGGATAGACATTGGTAGGGTGCAAGAAGTTCGCACTGAACCTAACAGCAGGGTGCGGACATCAATGATTCTCGCAGTCCATAGAGAGGTACAGTGCGAGAATATATGTAATCAAAGAAAATTTTGAAAAAGGACAGGGAATATAAGTGAACTTCTAGATCCAGAGAGTCTGGATGGATCTCCCACAGACTCAGAGACCAGAAAACAAGCAATCAAAGCAAGGGAAACTAGACTAACTAGGAAACAATACGTTGCCCAGTGGAGTTGCCAATTTTGTTATCGAACTAATCGGTAGCTGCAGACACTAACTGATCTCCCTAGATCCACCTAGATCTAGAACAAAACACACCAGAACATGACGCTTTCCTTAAGATTTAGATATTGAATTTATTAACTAAAGAGGGATAGTTGACATACCGTTTAAACGTCACTTCCTCTCACCCTCGCCATCCTAGCTCCATTCCAACGTTCATACAATGAGGATCCTGTAAAAGAACACAACCAACCAAAGTGATAGCAATAGCATAAACTCAATATAAACCTATGTATGTGATCAAGGAATCATACAATAAAACACAACAAGCTTTATAGGAAAGAATCATATTACTATATCATATTAAGTGTGAAAGAGAGATTACAACCATGGCCTTGATGTCGTAAGGTCCCTTCCAACTGTCCTTCGTTCCCCACACACTTTCACTCCAAGAATTCTAAGAGCACTGATCTGATAACATTCACAATCTATCTTGACAAAGTGGTTCAATCCAATCCAAGCTAATCCCAAAAGCTCCAAAGCTAACCAAAGCTCAAAAGCTCAAAAGCTAACCAAAGCTAACTTACTCCATGAGAACTCCTCTCCTTTTATAAGTTGAAGAGGATAAGGTGAGGAGGTTAGGATGATCCTACTAAATCATGAAAGTGAGTAAGATCCAAACCATTCGGATGCCACCTCACCATAGAAGTTTCTCCTTCTAGAAGATTCGAGAAAATGCTTATTTTTCCCACGTGTAGGCATTCTCGCACCCTTCCTATAGAGAAACCTACAAACATCTCGCACCCTAGATATGGTGCAACCTACGAGAATCAGGCATTCTCACACCCTGCCTATATAGCAACCTGCGAACTTCCTTTTTAACAGGGTTTTTACAAGGGAAAATGCAACTTCTTTTCTCAGGAAAAGTTCTTCTCCCTTCTCTCTTCAGGAACTCAGGCCATTGACCCCTCTGAAGGCAACAGATAGGTTTACATCATTAAAGGTCATAGGGATGACGAAAATAATGTGTAACAGGTGGGCATCCATCAATATCCACCTGGATGTTGTGTATGGATTCAGGATAGCCCCAGAAGTGAAAACCCCACAATTACAAAGAAATGTCATCATTATAGAGAAATGTGTTGAAATAAAAATTGTCAAGAGGAGCCAGTTGGAATATGTGGGTGCCCACCAATATCCACCTGGATCACAGTGTGTGTTTCAACATTATTTAATCCCTTTTCAGACTCCCTAAACAATAAAATAATGTCAAGTAACCTTGTTTCTTTCACACTCATTAATAGATCCTAAAAGAACATCTATTTGGCATAAGTTTAACCCTTTTTCCAGCCAATATATTAACTAGGAAAAATAAATACCTCGGGGATACGTACCATCGAGTGTGTTTTCTCTAGTATTCATTTATCCCTTTTTCGGGCTCGGGGAACTAAATTTACAAAAAATGAACTATAGTTCTCCTTGATATACGTTTAAACCTTTTTCAGACCTTGGAGACTCAACTTATGAAAAAGGTGCACCTGAGGAGATTCGTCTCACCAAGAGAGTATTCCCAAGTATTGTTTTATTCTTTTTCGGCCTTGGGGATCTAACTGTACGAAAAATAACACTTTTGAGTCTTCTTTTAGTATTTTTTAGACTCTCTAAACATGAAAAACCGTCGAGCTTACCTTCTTTGGGCTCGGAAAACTTTACATGGAAATAATCTCGTTGTGTCATTCCGTAATCGCAGTGCATGTCTCATCCTTGCATATTTTTCCTAATACCAACGTCATGTTTCTAATATTGAACCTTAGGTGCAAGCTTTGTATCATTTTTTCCTTTTCTCTTTGACACCTCGACCCATGGAGGAATTTTCTTGGGTGTCCTTATCCTGCACATGTCTCCTTGCACTAAGCATCAATATGTTCCATGTGCTTGGAACCAGTTTGATTTCCCATGACACCCATTCCTCCTTTGTAACGTAGAATTATTTTATTCTTTTTCAAGATTGTTATATACGTGAAAAAGATAAAAAAATCAAATATTCCAAAAAGAGGGGACGAAAAACATTTTCTTTTGTTAGCAACAATATAGTCACCCTTGGACAAAGCACATCCTTTAGTTTGTTCTACAAGCATTGGGATCTAGTATGGCCTTAGGAAGTTGTTCTCATTACATAGAATTGTGTCCTCCTTCATTTGGTTACTCTTCCAAACACATGGAGAGTTTGTGGTGCCTCCTGTGCCACATACTTATGTCAATAACATGTTTCCTAAGTCTTTTCATCTATTGTGATCTTATCCAAGGGGAAGTATTGCAACCTTAGTTGACCATTCTGCGATAAGTCTCTTGACCTTCATGAGTCGGCCATCTCGAGAGTCCTGTCAAACTCACATTAAGAATCAGTGAAGTTATGTGCCTAATGATTGAGGTCCTCTAGTCTTTCCATGAAGACATGTCGAAAACCTCAGAGTAGTGAGTCTTACACTCCTTTTATACTCCTACCTAAGTTTTGAAGATATTGAAGCTATTTCTTGAGTTATGAAGCTATCATCTCCAACCAAAATAATTAATGCCTCTCGAAGATTCATATGACATTGTATGTCTTCCGATGATTTTGAGATGTAGATCTGTTATGCATTATTCACGGCTACACTTTAAATTTGTTAGAAAAATAGGATCGTGGAGTAATAAAATAACATAAAATGCGGAAATAAAACACAGAAGATGAACAACACAATAAAGAGACATATATACATGGTTCACCCAGTGTGGGCAATGTCCACTAGAGAAATTGTCAGGTCCTTCCTTTTTATTATCTAGCAAATGAAGGGATACAACCTACAACACACCTGTTGTAACCTCCTCTTCTTTCTCTCACAGTCTCATCTCTCGGAATACAATATTCGCAATGATGCATAGTCGTAATACATTTCCCTCATAAAATAGGGTTTCCTTATAGGGAAAAAAACCCTAACATAAATTCTACACTCAGATTCGTGAACTTATAATGATCTATCCAGATTTACTATGAAATTACAATATACATTTACAAGGCATTTTTTCCTTCGGGGTCTTCTCCCTCGAACCCCTGCTGGGGTCCCGCTTACCCTTGGATCCCCCAGTTGAGGGGATGACCCCCCCAGACCCCACAGGGGGTGAAGCCCCCCCTTCAACTCCCCCATGTGGAGGGGTGTACAATATTCTGGGGAGTACAATCTTCATGGGGTATAAACATGGTTGAAAATAAATACCTATGAATAAGGAAGATAATTAGTCTCTACAACCAATAATGTCCCACTTGGAGACTAATCTCAACAACTGCACCACTGTTTCATCTGTTGGACTATGTTCCTTCTTGGACCTGAAAAATTTCTCATCTTCACCTTCATGCTTGAATAACAACTGAACTTGAGCAGGAACTCAATTTCTCCCTCGTTACTCCCTTTGTTAACATGTTTGCGGGATTCTGGCTAATGTGTATCTTTTCCAACTTCAAATGTCCATCTTCCAAGATGGATCATATGAAATGGTACCTGATATGTATATTCTTAGACTTTGAATGGAAGGCTAAGTTATATTTAAGATGAATGGCACTCTCGTTATCACTGTACAACCTATTATTCTCTTGCTTCTTTCCCAGATCCTCTATAAACCTCTGTAATCAAATCATCTCTTTACTAGCCTCTGTAGCAACAACATACTCTTCCTCTGTTGTTGAAAGTTCAACAACCTTTTTCATTTTTGAAATCTAACTTACAGTCATTCCACCTACTGTAAAAACATACCTTGTGGTGCTCCTCCTGCTATATTTATCACTTGCCATATATGAATCAACATATCCCTATAGAACAATGTCTGAACCTACAAAACATAATGCATGAGTCGCAGTACCTTTCAAATACCCGATAATCCACTTTACTGCCTCCCAATATTATTTACATGGATTGTTCATATACCTACTCACAAATCCCAATGCATGTGCAATATCCGGTCTTGTGAAAACCATCGCATACATCAAGCTGCCAACTATTGATGAATAAGGGACCCTGGACATGTATTATATCTCCTCCCGTGTATTGGGACGCATTTCTTTGGTTAATTTTAAATGGCTGGCCAAAGGTGTACTAACTGGTTTTTCATTCTGCATTCTAAACCTCTCCAACACCTTCTCTATGTACTCACCCTGAGACAATGTCAATTTGTGATTTTTCTTGTCTCTTTTTATTCTCATACCAATGATTTTCTTTGCAGCACCCAAATCCTTCATCACAAATTAGATAATTTCTTCTTGAGCACATTTATATCCTGCATATTAGACCCTACAACAAGCATGTCATATACATACAATAGCAAGATAATATAACTTCCATTTTCTAGTTTTTTAAAATAAACACAGTGATCAAATGACATCTAATATAACCTTGTTCTTTCATAAAACTGACAAACTTCAAATACCACTTCCTTGGAGATTTCTTTAGGCCATACAAACTCTTCTTCAACCTGCATACCAAATTTTCCTTCCCTTTGATCTCATACCCTTGTGGTTGCTGCATATAAATCTCTTCCTCCAGATCTCCATGGAGAAAATTTGTTTTTACATCTAACTATTCAATATGTAAATCTTCTACTTCCATAAGACTTAAAAATAATCCTAATTGAAGTCATTTTAATAATAGGAGAAAATATTTCACCAAAATCTATAGCTTTCTTTTGTGCAAACCCCTTGGCAACAAGTCTAGTCTTGTACCGCTTTTTTCCACCATCTTCTTCCTTCAACTTGTAAACCCATTTATTCTGCAATGCTCTTTTTCCTACAGGAAACTGAACCAAGTCGCAAGTCTGGTTATTTACCAAGGAATCCATTTCCTCTTTCATTCCTTGCTCCCACTTCTTTTTAGTGTCTACCTACATTGCCTCTTCATAACATTATGGTTCACCAGAATCAATCAATAATAAATAATACAATGAAGGATAATATCGTTCAGGGGGTCTACTTAACCTGGTAGATATTCTAACAACAATTGCATGAGTTTAAGGTACCTAATTCTCCTATTGTTGTACATTTTTATTTTTTGGTACCTTTGGAATTTTTTTTTTGGTGATCTCATCAAGCATTGTGTATTTTGATTTTTCTTTTTCCTATTTCTTTCCCTGCAACCAATCTTTGTACACGACCTTCTCATTGAATATGAAATCTCTACTCCTAATGATTTTGTGATTTTCATAATCCCATAAACGATAACCAAAATCATTAATACCATATCCAATAAAGGTACACTTCTTGGATTTTTCCTCAATCTTTGTTCTATTTTCTTTATCAATATGGGCAAATGCTTCACAACTGAAAGTCTTCAAAAAATAATAGTTTACCTTTTTACCTATCCATTCCTCCTCTGGAATTCCACCATCCAAAGAGCTTGAAGGCCCTCAGTTTATTAATTAAGCAACAATATCTACAACATCTTCCCAGAACTGTAAGGGAAAACCATCATGCAATCTCATACTTCTTGCATGCTCCATGATTGTCCTATTCATCCTTTTTGACACACCATTTTCTTGTGGTGTTCCTAGAACTGCATTCTCTCTATGAATCCCATGGTATGAACAATAATCATCAAAATCATTGCTACAATATTCACCTCCATTTTCTGATCTGAGACACTTCGACCTTTTTCCTGTCTCATTCTCAACCAAATCTTTCCATTTCTTAAAAGTATCAAAACATCAGATTTTTGTCGAATGCGATAAACCCAAGTTTTTCTAGTTGCATCATCAATAAAAGTAACATAATAATGAGATCCACCAAGAGATGATACCTAAGCTGGTCCCCATACATCTGTATGCACAATCTATAATCTTTCACTCTTATTTTCTTTTCTGACTGTGACAAATCTGTCTCTCTTATGTTTTCCATAAACACAATGCTCATAGAAATCCAAATAAATTTGTTTAACATCCGCCAAAAATTTCTTTTGTAAAGTATCTGCATCCCCTTCTCACTCATGTGTCCAAGCCTATGATGACATAATGTTGTATCCACTCATGTAGAAGCTAAAGAGATAGAAGAGTCAGTATTCCCAGTACATAAATACAATAATTTGGACTAGCATGCAGAAGAAATTGAGGTCTGGAATCAACATCAGTCAATAAGTTTGAGTAAGGGTGAATAGAGGGAAGACTTTGGTGAGGAGAGTGTAGAGGTTTTCATGGACATCAGGTCTTCTAGTAGCCTAAGGGGGGAAAAACTCAAACATAAGATCCTCTTCAATTCAAATTTTCAACAAAACTGAAAGACATTATAACAACACTATAATCAAACATTCATCATAATACAGTTACAACAATTCATGTGAATCAATCATTTGTGAACTCTCTCAATATCAGAGGCAAATAAGATGGAGTAAGAAAGTTGACTTAGATTAACCAAGATGTCTCAAAAAAACAAATACATAACTAGAGAACCATTGTACTTCATAAAAGTATTGTAATAGCAGGGAGCCTAGCTCAACCATTCGACCTTTAACAAAATATCAAAACTAAGTATATATACTCAAAACTGCTGCAACCACCAGGAGCGTGATCATACCCTTGCATTCAAATCTTCCAATCGATGCTCTCTCTATTAGACGCCGTGGGCACTCTTCTGTTAGATGTGAGCTCAGATGAGCATGGGTTTTTGTTGGCAGCGAATTCATTTTTTTATGATCCTATAAGCTGCCTACACCTATGTCTTGCAAACATCAAATTTTCGTCGCAATTTTCAAATAAATGACATTTTCATTTTTTGCGACATTTGCACATTTGTCTTCGTCAAGTTTTCACGACTGTAAGCGTGAAAACTTTTCCTTTCGAAGTCATATTTCGATCATTATCCGAACTGTCAATATCTTTTGTCATTATGCCTATTGCGCTTACCTTTTATCGATCACTATACAACTGGCAAGATCCTCTAATCGATTTTCATACTTGGATTGATTGTATAACTTGGTTCTATTGAGTTTGTAAGGCATTTAGCATTTGGATTTGCACTTTATATGACTTGTCTGATCATTGATTCTATGAAAATGCATAGGGGCTATGATTAAATTTTTTATATGTATTTTGATATAATCCTTATGTTAATCTTTTCATAACTTCTCGCTTTTCGACTATATGAATATCGCTTGGCACATTGATTAAACTATTGATATCGGTTGATACATTGGCGCATAGTTGAGTTTGGTATTGATTTCAATTTGACTGTTGGTGGATTAAAAAAATTTGGTATAACGTTGATTGTGCATGCACTTACCATTTTTCATTAGTCGGCCAAGTGATATGATTGATGACTATGCTATAATGGGTTGAATTACTATGTAAATCGACGGTTGTACTGTGACCATAATTTTTTTGCATGGCAGTGAATAACTCCACCACCTTCGCACGATGGCATTTATGCCTATCCCTTGTTCACCGTTTACCTCTGTTTTCTCAGGAAGCCTCCGCGCACTCTGTTCCTGTGTGTGTTTCAACCCAAACCCTCGGCTTACCATGTGCTCGGCTCCATGGCACCAGTCGTGCGGATCGAGCCAAACGACAACCAGGCCCTGTTAATGTTTGACAATGCCCGCAGAGACCTGGAGGAAAATGGGTGGCTACCCTTTATACAACGATTCGAGGGTTTTAACCTCTGTGTAGCACGATAGTTTTCCATGACCTTCGATGGCTGTCGAGCCATGGTTGGTGATATAAAGTTGGAGATTGATGATAATTTTATTAGCTCTGCCACAGGGTTACCTGCTACAGGCCAGCGTTGGTTTAAGAATTGTAAGGTCGAGGAAGTGCCATGGACACTGTTGTTCTGTTAAGCCCTAATGTTGGCTCATTACCTCTTAATTGGGGCATATTATATTAGTAATGTTATTTTATTTATGTCGGCTTTAGGCCATTAGTTGTAATTATACCTCCTAGTCTCCT
>JZKD02S1581352.1:59053-87769 GCA_000966675.3 Picea glauca | reverse complement strand
TTTTATTTAGTTTTAGTTAGATTAGTTAGTTTAGATTAGTTTTCTTTTTGTTTCCTTAGGACCTTAGATCAGCTAACGGAGTCGCTAAACCCATTAGGGTGGTTCATCCCAAATGGCTTGGGTTATTAGACAACCCCAGACCGGTTCCACTCTCTCAGTTGACGGACGGTCGATTTCGCCTGTCAACAAATGGCGCTAAAAGGAGGGCCTGAACTTAATTAATGGCATGAGGCAGTTGAAAGACTCCTCCCCCCCCTAATCTCTCACCTATAGTGACTAGAAGCCGTTCACATGATAATATTCCCCTTCAAACAACAACTACTTCAACCGAAGATCCACAGATCACAGTTGAGCCAACAACCCCTAATCCTACAGGTGGTGACATACAAGAGGTTGTTCGTCAATCTCTTATTAAAACACATAGTTCCTTAGCTTGTCTTAGGGAACCAAACCGTCCATGGGGTCAAAATTTGGACTTCTTTGATATCAAAGAACAATTAGGTGACACTAACCTCACTATGAATCCTACAGATCCAAAATCAAATCCTGCTGTAGGAGGATCTGGGATACCTCCTTCACCACCTCCATTTCTCCTTCCTCTTCTGGAGGAGATTCCTCGTCAGACGAAGGAAATTCACCTTCTCAGCCTTCCACACCCACTACCCCAATGGCAAATCAGAACAACCCTGCTAGACCCTGGTTGGACCAGGATGCCGTAGCTGTACCTGGAGCTCAACATCCTTTACCTAAGCACCCGGAGAAATGGCTTCCCAAGTTTGACCCTGACTCAAAACAGGTAGCGGAAGATCATATCAAAAAATTTATGTTAGCCATAAGACTCTGCAATGTCAAACATGAAGACGTTGTCTGTAGGTTGTTCCCGTATACTTTCGAGGGTAATGCATCGACATGGTACTTTGCCCAGCAACCCCATACCATCGTGTCTTGGGAAAAGTTTGATTCATGCTTTTTGGAAAAATTCGGAGACGGTAAGCCTCTGGAAGTCTTAGTCATGGACCTTTCTAGCTTAGAAATGAACCCAAAATAAAAAGTTAAAGATTTTAATCAAAGATTCTTGACACTTAAAAACCGAATCCCTATGGATTCCATGCCTGCTGAGAGTCTTATAATATCTTACTACACTAAATCTTTGCATCAAAGCATATCTATTTGGGTTAAACGATCTAAGAAAGCGACATTGTTAGAAGCCTTCGAGGAGGCCAGCCAGATAGAAAAAGACATACTTAGTCTTAAAGACTCTTCTAGCAACGAAACTGAGATTGTTTCTTCTTCCAAAAAGAAGATTGAAATCCTCCCCAGACCCACACAAAGTAAAACACAACCTGAAAACTCTGATTTGGAAAATCTAACAAAAGTTGTTCAAAAACTGTCGAATCAAGTTATAGAATTAAAAAGGTCGACCGAAGAAGCTTCCTCAAGTAAAGGGCCCTACAAACCTCCTTTCTGAAAGCCCTTTCCTACCAACCGACCTAATCCAACCACCGAAGGCCTTAATCTAGAAAGTTTGCAATGTGCTCTTCAAACAATTCTAGAAGCCCAAGATAACTTGATGCCTCCTGAGATTCCTGAGGAGGTAGTCGAACCAGATACAGTTAAAGAAGAAGATTATTCTCCAAAACTTTTTGGAAACTTCTCAGATAGCATCTTCCAAGCCAACTTCGAGACAGTTCATCCTTACAACACTAGGAGTAAGACAAAAAATAAACCTCCTACAGAAAATACTACAACTTCACCTCCAAAGAAATCTAAATCAGCTGAAACTAACCAGAGTAATGTGAGCCCCAAATTGTATTATGATGTGGTTGAAGATCTTAAAAAGTTAAGGGCTAACATTTCTATTTATGAGTTGTTGAAGTTCCCATTTTTGTTACAAAAAATGTTGCAAAATATTTCAGAGAACGGCAAAAATGGTAATTCCAATGGTAACAAGGTTGTGCAAAGAAAAGTCCCTCAGAAGACTTCCACTAAAAATAATCCGGATCCTCAATATAAAGGAAGTCTTCCTGTAAGTAATGTAAATAATGTAGATAAAGTAGCTTTAGAAACTGCGAGTAAAAAGCCACAAGTTACTACTCTTAGTACTCTAAAAAATGTACCTCCTTTTCTGTTAACTTTCGAGATTTTTAATAGAAACGTGCATAATTGTATGGTAGACTCAGAAGCGTCATCCAATGTGATGCCTTGGTCTGCTTGTCAAAGGATAAACGCTGAAGTTGAATCATCTTCTTTAAAAATCATACAACTTGATCCAACAAATGTCAAAGTTATAGGTGAACTAAAGAATGTGCTAATTAGATTATCGTCTAACCCCAAGGTTCATCAAGTTATTGATATAATTGTGGTGGATATTCCAGAAGTGTATGGTCTGTTTTTTAGCAGGGACTGGTCATAGAAACTACATGGTTATTTCGCGACAGATTGGTCTCATCTATGGCTTCCAGAAAATAGTAAGCCTAGTAAAATAAAAGTAAACCGTGAGTGCTACCTCAAGTTCACGGTTACAGATTTGAACGATCCCAACGAACCGTACACACCTCCTGGTGATTCACATGAAGTGCAAGGGATGGACACCTTCTTCGGAAAATTCATGGCAGAGGTTTCACCTATTACCAATCCAGAACAACAATCCGATATTGCATCATACGCACAACCAATAGCTTTCATGCAATGGTCTCATGCACCCGACGGAAATCAAATTTGGTCTTTGTATTTCAATGGGTCAAAGTCCAAAGAAGGAGCCAGAGTAGGCTGCGTCATTATCGATCTGGTAGGTAACAAAACATTGATAGCATGTAGGTTGGAATTTGAATGTACTAATAATACTACAGAATATGAGGCTTTACTGTAAGGTCTCAGAAAATCTTTGGACATGAACATTCAAAATTTAACCATCTTTGGCGACTCTGAAATAGTGGTTAGACAGGTGAGAGATTCTATCCACTGTCTTTCTCTGCATCTCAAAAGCTACCAGTCTGAGGTATGGAATTTAATGAGTAAATTTGTTGCTTTCAATATAAATTCCATTCCTAGATCGAATAACTCTGAAGCAGATTTATTAGCTAATGTAGCTTCTAAAATTCTTCTTGCAGAAGGCTTGTCCCCAGACGCATTCTTCGTTGAGCTGTTGTTTCGGTGATCCATTCCCGATAACGTCACAAACTGGAGAGTATTTGATGATGATTAGCAGATTATCAACTTTCTACACATGGAAGAAACCTTCCAAGGTGCGGTGATAGACGAGCACACACATGACGACAATTTGTGCGATTTCACGGTAATACTTGATCCGAATACTCCTGAAGCTCTGTCAGATATGGTAAACTCGATCCCAAAACATGTAATTAGATTAGAGAAGTTTTATGATTTTGAAGATAAATTTAAAAAGACGGTCAACTGTAAAACCAATAGTTCCTCGTTGTCTTATGAAAAAGTGAACTTAGGAACTAGTGAAAATCCTCAATGCATTAACCTAGGCTTGGGATGTTCTAGATAAGAAAAAGATGCATTTATTAAATTGTTCAAAGGATTTAAAGATGTCTTTGCATGGACGTATGATGATCTTAAGACTTTCGATCCTAATATCATACAACATGTTATTCCGATGAAACCCCAAACCTTACCCTTTCAACAAAAAATGAGGAAAATGCACTCCAAACTAGAACCGACTGTTCAAAAAGAATTGAATAAACTCCTAAGTACTAAAATAATTTTTCCTGTTAGGAACACTCAATGGGTATCGAACCTTGTCCCAGTCAGGAAGAAAAATGGTGAAATCCGACTTTGCGTCGATTTCCGCAACCTTAATAGAGCGTCTGACAAAGACAACTATCATGTACCACCCATGGAACAGATCCTTCAACAAGTATCTGGTTCCGAGAGTCTATCTTTGCTAGATGGTTTCTCTGGATACAACCAAGTCCTGATGTCCCCGCCAGACCAACTCAAAACTACCTTCAGTACTCCATGGGGCACTTATGCTTATCATAAAATGCCCTTTGGATTGATTAATGCCGGAGCCACTTTTCAGAGAGCAATGGATATTGCTTTCCGAGGCTTAATCAATTAGTTCGTCATAGTTTACTTAGATGATGTGACTGTATATTCTAAAAACAAAAACGATCATCTAGCTCACTTACGAGCCGTTCTACTATGATGTCGTAAATACGACATCTCCTTGAACCCCAAAAAGTCCATCTTTGCAGTAGAACAGGGTAAACTCCTAGGATTCATTGTGTCTAGTGAAGGAATGATTATTGACCCCGAGAGGACTCAATTCATCGCAAAAATTCCCCCTCCTACATCCAAAAAATCCATGCAGTCTTTCTTAGGCTAGATTAACTTTGTGAGAAGATTCGTCCCCAGTTTCTCCGAAATGGTCAGGCCTTTACAGAACTTGATTAAGAAAGACACTCAATATCACTGGAGACCCACAAAAAATCAAGATTTTAATGCGATAAAGAAGGCTATAATAGACGCTCCATCTCTCATGAGCCCATATTTTTCTCAAGATTTTACACTCTACACTTTTTCCTCTGACCGTTCCTATGCTGCTGTCCTAACCCAAAAGAACGCCCAGAACAATGAAGTACCCATCGCCTTTATGAGCTCCTCTTTCAAAGGCGCTGAACTTAACTACCCAGCGGTCAATCGACAAGCCTACGCTATTTTCAAAGCAGTTAAGCATTTCCGGTCCTATCTTTTGAATTCAAGGACGAAAGTCATTGTCCCCTACCTTGCCGTAAGGAACTTGTTAGTGCAGAAGGAGTTAGGAGAGAAGAGAGCTAACTGGGTCACCTCCTTGCAGGAGTATGACCTAGAAATCACCCCAGCTCAGATTGTGAGAGGTCAAGGGTTATGTAAGTTGGTTGATGATTCGTAATCAGGACAACAAGAAGATAGTGATACATCAAACCTAGGACAAAGTGATCAAAGTTTGATCTGTTGCGCACAAAACCTTGTTAGTCCCTGGTACGATGATATTAGGTTCTGTCTTGAACATGGGTCAGCACCTCGTCACTTAGACCCCGCCAAGAGAAGAGCGTTGAGGCTAAAGTCTGCCTCTTTTCATTTGGTTAATGGTGTACTGTTTCGTCAAAATTCTGACGAGGTACTGATGCACTGTCTTGAAAAGGACGAAGCAGAAAAAGTCTTGCTCGAATTGCATGCAGAAGAAGCTGGTGGTCACTTCGGTGGTGACACCACTACTCATAAGGTTCTAAGAGTCGGTTATTACTGGTCTACACTTTTTAAATATGCCCATGCCTTGTGTCGAAAATGTATCATCTGTCAGAAAGCATCAGGGCGGTTGCAAAAACCAGTCTTTCCCTTGCAACCCGTTTCAGTAGATTCTCCTTTCCAACAATGGGGCCTTGATATCATAGGTCCAATTAACCCTCCGTCCTTGCAACAACACAAGTTTATTGTGACAGCCACGGATTACTTTACACGATGGTCTGAAACTACTGCATTAAGAACTGTCAACACCAATTAGGTAATTGCCTTTCTAAATTCGAACATCATCACTCATTTCGGTATCCCTGACTGTTTAGTTTTCGACAACGCTTCTTACGTTTCCTCTCTTGAGATGAGTGAGTTTGCCTTGGAAAAGGGAATTAAGTTGAAGTATTCTGCGAGTTACAACCCCCAGGGCAACGGACTGGCATAATCAACAAACAAGAACTTGATCAAAATAATCAAGAGAACGGTGGTTGAAAATCACAAAAATTGGCACAATGCACTGCTGAACGCGCTATGGGCTGATAGAGTTACGCCAAAATCCACTATAGGTAACTCCTCCTTTTTTCTCGTTTATGGCAGAGAAGCAATTCTGCCACCCCACATTCTTCTTCCTTCACTACAATTGTCACAGAAGGTCCAAGAAGAAGATTGTCCCCCTCTAGAAAACTGGATTAATGCTTTGATGAAGCTAGAAGAGGTGAGAGCCCAAGCTAAGCATAAATTAGATCAACATAAACAATTGGTTAAAATCTGGTTCGATTCTAATTCTGCTTCTGATAGGAATTTTGAAGTAGGTGATCTCGTCTTGAAGTGGGAAAAACCACACGAGGGAAAGGGAGAGCACACAAAATTTCAAAACTTATAGCTTGGCCCGTTTTTGATTGCTGAAAAGTTGGGTCCTAGTTCTTTTCGATTGCAAAATCTTGAAGGGAAGCTTGACACCTACCCGGTGAACGACCAAGCCTTGAAGAGATACTTTGCGTGATGACTACCCTTGTACATTATGTATATATTTTATTTTGTTTGCGTTTTCGTTTGCTTTTTGTTTTCGATTTTGATTTGAATTTATCAGTTTGTGTTTTTCGACATACACATACCTGTGCACTGAGCTATTCAGACAAAGATGATAGAAAATTCCTTCGCTAAAATAACTTCTGAAAAATTTGTACAAACATCAATGGTAATTTCTTAAACTTATATCTGTGTTGGAAAAATCTGTTGTTTAAAAGAAGTTGATTGATCTCAATATCTAAGCAAAGTTTGCAATGATCATCTATTATCTTTTTACGTTGTCCCTTTTCCGTAAAGGAATGACTCAGAGGATGTCTCCCTGTCTTAGGAAGCTGTTTTTGTAAATAAAACATCTCTGGATCTAAATAAAGGACAGTTCAAAAAAAAATTCTGATGAGGTCTAAAAAATATGTTAAAATATCAAGGTTTTCAGCGTCACCCCGCTCATCTATAAAAACAAAACAAAATAAATTATGAATAAGAGTTGTGGGAAGTGCTTGTAAACCCACCGGGATACTGAACAGGTCTACTGGTAGTGGGTAAATGCATGCATGGCACCAAGACAACTTCGTCGGGGTACTGAATAGGCCTTTTGGCAGCGAAGCAATGTCGAGTATATGAAAATTCACAAAAAAGAAACCTCGTTAATGTCCTTTATTCTGATCCAGAACTTCCTAGCATGATACAAATGTCAGAGTGGGTTAAATGGCAACCCTGTCGAGGCTATGGACGCCTGCTGACAGCAGTGGCTATGCCAACAGTATTGGAGATTTTATATTTAATATCGTGACTTACTGATCTTAAGACTGTTATTAGTTTTCATCTTTTGAAACACTGCTGGAAGAGATGGTTAATGATGATGTTAGTACGATTTTCTGGTTGTTAATTTTGAATTGGAATTATCTTTGTTGTCCTAATCTGAATTTGTTTATTTTGCAGAGATAACTGCTTCTACCAGTGTGTCACCATTGTTGGCAACGAATTCATTTTTTTATGATCCTATAAGATGCCTACACCTATGTCTTGCAAACATCAAATTTTCGTCGCAATTTTCAAATAAACGACATTTTCATTTTTTGCGACATTTGCACATTTGTCTTCGTCAAGTTTTCACGACTGTAAGCGTGAAAACTTTTCCTTTCGAAGTCATATTTCGATCATTATCTGAACTGTCAATATCTTTTGTCATTATGCCTATTGCTCTTACCTTTTATCAATCATTATACAACTGGCAAGATCCTCTAATCGATTTTCATACTTCGATTGATTGTATAACTTGGTTCTATTGAGTTTGTAAGGCATTTAACATCTAGATTTGCACTTTATATGACTTGTCTGATCATTGATTCTATGAAAATGCATAGGGGCTATGATTAAATTTTTTATATGTATTTTGATATAATCCTTATGTTAATCTTTTCATAACTTTTGGCTTGTCGACTATATGAATATCGCTTGGCACGTTGATTAAACTATTGATATCGGTTGATACATTGGCGCATAGTTGAGTTTGGTATTGATTTCAATTTGACTGTTGGTGGATTAAAAAACTTTGGTATAACGTTGATTGCGCATGCACTTACCATTGTTCATTAGTCGGCCAAGTGATATGACTGATGACTATGCTATAATGGGTTGAATTACTATATAAATCGACGGTTGTACTGTGACCATAATTGTTTTGCATGGCAGTGAATAACTCCACCACCTTTGTACGATGGCATTTATGCCTATCCCTTGTTCACCGTTTACCTCTATTTGCTTGGGAAGCCTCCGCGCACTCTGTTCCTATGTGTGTTTCAACCCAAACCCTCGGCTTACCATGTGCTCGGCTCCATGGCACCAGTCGTGCGGATCGAGCCAAATGGCAACCAGGCCCTGTTAATGTTTGATAATGCCCGCAGAGACCTGGAGGAAAATGGGTGGCTACCCTTTATACAATGATTCGAGGGTTTTAACCTCTGTGTAGCACGACAGTTTGCCATGACCTTCGATGGCTGTCGAGCCAAGGTGGGCGATATATAGTTGGATATTGATGAGAATTTTATTAGCTCTGCCACAGGGTTACCTGCTACAGGCCAGCATTGGTTTAAGAATTGTAAGGTCGAGGAAGTGCCATGGACACTGCTGTTCCTCTCACGCAAAGTCACCTTGTGTGACAGAGGTATGCCCATATCTATGCTCAAACCATGATGGCACAACTTATTAATGCTAGTCAAGTAGTTCGTGACCTGTGAAGGTCGATACAGGCTTGTGTTTCTCTACCACCTGCGTTTGCTGATGTTTTTTATAGGGTATCCTCTAAACATGCCTTTCTACTTTCATCGTAGCCTGTATAAAATGTCGAAAAAGTTTAAGAGGCAGAAGGCTGACAGTAGCCTGTTCCACCATGGGTTTATTAATCTCATCGTTGTTTATCATTTGAGTTTGCACGGGGATAGTTGGAGCGCTTTCGTTGCTTAGAATGGTTTCGAGGATCCGAACCCTGTACAGGTTGATAAACCTGTGGTATTTGAAACCAAGGATGAACCGCCTATACCCTTATATCTCCTACTACCTAAACCCTCGGCTGACCCTGGTTTTGACTTACTCGACACTGTGACCAAGAGTGCAAAGGCTATTAAAAATCCTATGAGCAAAAATCCCAAGGCAAATCTTACTACCAATGCCAAAGGGAAAAGTAACGCCCGACTCATTTCCAGAATGGCCTGAAACAAACCGAAACCCTCTGCCGAGTCCAACCCTATCATCCTAAGTGAGGATTCTGATTCCGACGTGGAACATTTTCTGGCCAGCGAGTATCCCTACTCGCAGGGTTTATGTCCCGAGCCCCCTTATGATTTTGTATCGAACTTTCCCCCTTGCCTAAAGAACGACCCTGACTACCCGGGTATTAAATTGCCTCGTGAAACCCTCGGTCATTTAGCCAAACCCTCGCCTGCTCTTCCTAAACCCACACAGTCACCCTGTGACCAATGAAATTCATGGTTAGAATGATATTACATTGATATCCCTATACTCCAATCGAAGATCCAATCGGTGGAAGATCGAATTGTAGTGCCAACCAGTCAAAAGGTCGAGCTCCAAGCAACAGATAAAAAGCAAAAGACAACCGGCTCCATCTTGTTCAAAAACGTGGAATCAGCCACGACTGTTGTAAATTCCAAATTGACATGATCAAGCAGCCTCGTCGTTATAAAGGTATGGGAATTTGATATCATTTTTTTTGTGAGTAATCAAGGTTGATATAATGATTTGAATTCTGTTTTTAAATGGCTCAGTCACTGATCCAAATGCCTCTGTCATTCGGTGATCATGTTGTACATAGTTTCATTTTGATAAAAATAGAAGGAATTTCGATTTGATTTGATCATAAAGTTTTTATTGGATTTGAATGGTTATTAGTTTGGATTTCATTTGCTAAGTTTTTCTGAGTGAAGTAACGAAATTAATGGTGTGTTTCGTTTTGTGTCTATTCCACACGACAAGTTTTTATGCTACGATTCGATCTCGTTATGATTCACGTGATATGTTTGTTAAATGATTTTGGGAGTATAGTTGTTACGATATGTTGTATCGTATGATTTTCCGAATCATGGATACCACTCTGTTCGATTCAATTTGGAAGATACTTCATTTTCGTAAAAACAATGCTCTCAGTTGAACCTGTGCGAATGTGCCCGAATTGTGGAATGTTTTTGATTCGTAATTAGTATGTTGAAACCTTCTCTGTTCGATTCACTTCTATTCTGACTCGATTATGAGTTGGCAATATTGTTCTATGAGCTGGACTCGTATTTTAATTGCTGCTCTGTTTGATTCGTAAAACAAATTGATCAACATTCGTTATCCGATTATAATTCATTGCCAAATGAACTATTCTAACCAAATTCAAAACGATCTTGTTGACCCGATTTGCAGTAACAAGTTATGAATTATGTTGCTAATTGATCGATCCTGTTACAATTTTATTTGAATTGGTTTTTCACGCCAGTTTGAATTAATCTATTCATGGCTGTGTCAACACAGTGATAACGATTTGATAACGATCCTGTTTGGCTTCGATCGTATCCCTTGATGATAAGATATCATAACAATTGTATGCGATTTGTTTTGATTGTGTCGATTCCAAATTAATATCAAACGTTATCACAATCTTTGGATTATGGTTCTTCTCATTCAATTTTGTGGTGATACAAGAACAAAGTATTCCTATCTCTGTATTCGGTTGAATCATTTTTGATCCTGTTTAATTTTGAATGATATAACCATTGGTTCGTTTTCAAATGGTTATTGGAAGATAATTGGATTTAATTCTTTTAAAAGATTTTTAATCGATTCTGATGCTGATTCTGTATCTTATTTAGACTAGCTACAGAATCACATGATTCTGTAGCTAGTCTATAGAATTAAATTTTTATCATTTTATTAATAAAAGAGTCTTCTAACTCATCTATTTTGGACCCTTTGCAGGTGAATTCGAATTACATGGGATTTGATGGACAATTTAGATGATATTTGGATGTTTTACTTTTATTTTAGGTTCCTAGTTTAGTTGAACTTGGGAGATCTTCCCAGATTTTATGTAAACAGTTTATAACTTCCACAGGGAGGTTTTACCCTGTGGAAAAACTTATAAATACTTATTACTTTTTTTTGTAATAATGATCCTCATTCATGGGAGAACAAGGATATGGAATTTTAATACAAACTGAGACAGAAGTTGATGTTCTGCTACAACTTTCGCTTTTCATAATATCAATCTTTTGTTTCATGTTTATGTTATCAATTTGCATTTGATTAATGACTACTTTGGCTATCTTAGTCTTTTGTAAATGATACGAATTAATTAATATGATCTATGTCTGATTTCTTCCAGTATTTAAAAACATAGAAATTACTTGATTCAGTTTGTGAATGATAGATTTCTCTTCTTCATCAATTGAATTATTAAGTATAAGTTTTTGCATACATGTTTACCTAATTGTGGAGATTTATAAATCATATAATTGTTATGATTTTTATGTCTGGTTTGTCCTGTAAATAAACTTAAAGAGCATTGCAGCTATCGTTTACGAGAGGCTTCTGGATTATTCGGTGCAATTTTCCTTTCTCCGACCATCTTCAAAGATCATCATACATAGGACAAATCTGGAGCGTTTCTAGGTCAGTTTGTCGTTTGTTTGTTTAGTGTATTTATTAGTAGTTTAGTTAGATTATAGTTAAGACTTAGTATATTAGTGTTTAGTTTAGTTAGTTTTCTGTTTTATTTCTTGTTTATAAAATTATAAAATCAACCAAAAAATACCTTTCTCTATCTTAGGGCAGATTGCAAATGAATTTTTTCAGGTTTAACTTAAATCTGTAAATTGTAGATGTTGTACATTTCGTAAATAATTTATATGTCAGATAGTAGTTAGTATAGTATTAGTTAGTAGTTTGTATATATAGAAATAGTAGATTAGTTAGTTTGTTTAATAGTTAGTTTTAATTAGGTTAGTTTATTAGTTTGTTTTATTTATTGTTAGTTAGTTTAGTTTGTTTTATTTAGTTTTAGTTAGATTAGTTAGTTTAGATTAGTTTTCTTTTTGTTTCCTTAGGAACTTAGATCGGCTAACGGAGCCGCTAAACCCATTAGGGTGGTTCATCCCAAACGGCTTGGGTTATTAGACAACCCCGGACCGGTTCCACTCTCTCAGTTGACGGACGGTCGATTTCGCCCGTCAACAGTTTTGTAGGAAAATCTACTTGCAGAAGTACCATGGGCTTATGGTTCAGTCCCCACGGTTGGACCTTCCACACCTTCCATTTATAGAGTGAGCCTAGGTTTCAACCACCACTCCTTTTTTCATTAACTTCCTTCATTGGGATTAGGATGGGACTTAACGCCTAGGGATCTACCATGCACTGCTAGCGTCCCTTCGATTCAATTCGGCACCTTGAAACCATGATGGTCTCGTTCTGTAAGTCACATGGGCATCTTCAGCTTTTGGTGTAGGTATCATGAAATTCACACTCTTTCCTTCACGCTCCCAAAGCTCCTGGTGCCATCTTTCCTTCACTGCATTTGTCCTGCATGAGACCTAGGGCCATGACCATGGGCCCAACTCCTAGGCGCATCGCGATTTTTCATTTTGGGGGCCTTCACATAACTTGAATAGACTCTCCCGACACCCGATATTATGAAATTTCCCGACTCAGATGGATAGTTGGATCTTCTTTGCATCCGACGGCTATGATTTTTTCCTCGAAACTCCACCTTGGCCAGCTCTACGCTATGGGTCCCAACCTTTCCTCCTGGGCCCTATTCCATATGACCTTGGGTTGTGACCATGGGCCCAACTTCTGGGTGCATCACGATTTCACGGTTCAGGGGTTTTCACATCGCATGACTACAATCTCTCGATACCCGATATTGCGAAATGGCCCTATTCAGATTGACGGTTAGATCTGCTATGCATCCAATGACCGAGATTTCTTCCTTGAAAACTTGAGTCACCAATCATGTGCTAGGTTCTTACCTTTTTCCTTGGGCCCACTTCCTATGTGGCCTCGGGCTATGACCACGGGGCCAACTCCTAGGCGCTTCACAATTTCGCGTTTCAGGAACTTGCACCTTGCTCCATGATGAAACCTCCAACTTTTGAAATGGAAATTTCGCTTATCTACGCCATGTGCCCTTCTAAATTAAATGGTCCAGATCATTTCACGAGTTTGGACTTCACGAGTTCTAACAATTCTTGCATCTGCACGTCCTGAGTTCCGAAACCGTGAAATGCTAATCTTGCACCACGTGCACTTATGAATTGAACGGTCCAGATCATTTTGCGAGTTTGCACTTCACAAGTCCTTATGACTCTTCCCTTTGAATTTTCCACTCTGCGAGTCATCGAAATGTTAATATCTCACCACGTACCCTTCCCAACACCAACAACTAGGATTGACCTCGTGACTTCAGACCTCTATCTCACGTTAAAATTTGTGAAACTTTATGATCTTGATCACCTGAGGGCCGCAAATATGAACTTCAAATGGAATATCCTCTGCTAAAAACTGAACCTAATCGCTCGCTTGATTTGATTCCATATTAGATCGCTCTAAGTGTTGCGCTTTGTGCTCATGGCTGTGGCCTGTGACCCTTGATAATTTTATGCAATAACTTTTGACCAAGGGGTCGAAAACACACTCTCCGACTGGATTTTGAGGGTGTTTGAGTTTTCCAGACCTCAAACATTTTCATTCTTCCTGTGTAAATGATGGGAAGAATTCCACATGATTTACACCACAATGCTTCTGAGGGTAAACCTTAATTACTGCTTGAGTCCTATGAAGTAGGTTGCAAATTCATGTGTTAACAATCATCAATAAAAGTAAAATAATAATGAGATCCACCAAGAGATGATACCTAATATGGTCCACATACATCTGTATGCACAAGATATAACCTTTCACTCTTCTTTTCTTTTCTGACTCTGAGAAATCTGTCTCTCTTATGTTTTCCATAAACACAATGCTCATAGAAATCCAAATCAATTTCTTTAAGATCTGCCAACAAACTTATTTTGTAAAGTATCTGCATCCCCTTCTCACTCATGTGTCCAAGCCTATGATGCCACAATGTTGTATCCACTCCTGTAGAAGCTAAAGAGATAGAAGAGTCAGTATTACCAGTACATAAATACAATGTACCTACCTTCTCTCCTTTTTCTATCACTAATGATCCTTTGGTGACCTTCCACACCTTATCTGTAAATATGAATATAAAACCTTCAATTGTCAACTTCCTTGTTAAAATTAGATTTTTCCTTAGATATGGAACATGTTTTACCTCTTTCAAAAACCATTGGTTTCCATTCCTTGCCTTATTTTTACCTTTCCCATATCAACGATTTTGCATGGTGCATAATCACCCAAATGAAATTGTCCAAAATCACCTTGAACATAATCTAGAAAATGTTTCCTATGGGGCATGGCATGAAATGAGTCCCCTGAATCTACTACCCAAGAATCAGAAATATTATCTACAAAAAGAATCAAAGCATCTTGTAACACATCACCTGTTACATTTGCTTTCTGATTTTTCACCTATTGTCCATCTCTTTGTTTCTTTGGAGCTATGTAGTCTTTCTTCATATGTCCTTTCTTCCCACAATTCCAACACTCTATATTTATCAGTTTGTATTTGGATCTCCCCTTCCTATAATTCCTGTGATTCCCTGAGCCCTTTCCTCTATCCTTTTTCCTTCCCCTGTTCTCCATGTTTAACGCATTACTTGATGTATCACCTGTGCTTTTCCATCACATTTCCTTGCTAAGGAGAACAACAACAACATCATCAAATTTTAAAGTGTTTGAACCAAAGACATAATTACTTACAACTATGACCAAGCCGTCCCAACTTTCTAGAAATGAGAAAAAGATTAGAAGAGCCCCGACCTCATCATCAAAGTCCACTTTTACAAAACTTAGCTGATTAGTAGCCATATTAAATTCATTTAAATGATCTGTAATAGACCCACCTTCTGACATCTTCATATTAAATAATATCTTCATTAGAAATACCTTATTGGATGTCGATGGTTTTTCATACAGTTTAGCCAATGCATCCATCATCTCCTTTGTTGTATTTTCTTTCAAAATATTGAAATCCACCGATGCTGCCAGGCTCAACCGTATCGTTCCTAGTGAGTTTTTTTCAAGAACCTCCCATTCTTCATCCTTCATGGACATCAACATCTTTTCTATTCCACCCAATGGTAGGAATAGATCCTTCTGATATAAATAATCTTCCATCTGCATCTTCCATAACTGGTATTTTTGGTCGTTAAATTTTCCAACCCTAAACTTTCCATCTTCCTCCATTGCTCCCACGCGAACCAGGAACCCTCTTTTCCTGCGAGTTACCTTTCACTTTGATACCAGTTGTTATAAAAAAAAGATCATGGAACAATAAAATAAAATAAAAATGCGAAAATAAAACACAGAAGATACACAATACAATAGAGACATAGATATATGTGGTTCACCAAGTGTGGGCTATGTCCAACAGATAAATTTCCAGGTGCTTCCTTTTTATTATCCAACAAATGAATGGATACAACCTGCAACACACCCGTTGTAACTTCCTCCTCTTTCTCTTAGAGTCTCCTCTATTAGAATACAATATTCACAATTATGCATAGCTGCAATACATTTCCCTCATGAAAGGGGGTTTCCTTCTAGGGAAAAAAACCCTAACATAACTTCTACCATCAGATATGCGACCTTATAATTAACGGTCTAGATTTACTATGAAATTACAATATGCATTTACAAGGTAATTTTTCCTTCAGGAGCTTCACCCCTGAACACCCATCGGGGCTCACTTGCCGCCATACCCCCAAGCCGAGGGGATTATCCCCCCAGACCCCGCAGGGGGGCCAAGCCCCCCCTGCAACCCCCCTTGCTTGGAGGGGTGTATAGTATTCTAGGGTGTACAGTCTTCATGGGGTATAAACACAGTTGAAAACAAAGACCTATGAATCAAGAATATAATTGGCCTCCACAACCAATAATATTAGCATACACATTGGTCATGTAGCTATGATTACTATATATATGACATGGATATGCAGTGTACTTGATTGGAAACCATGCTTAGATTGTCCTGAGCATGGGAATGCTTGCCTCAGTGATTATTATTATTATATTATTGCAGATGATGCGCTCATGGGTACTTTCTTGGGTTTAATCGAATCCAGTGATTTCCCACTTTATTAAAGATGTTGTCATGTATTTCAGCCATCAGTCTCTCTTCTGATCACACACATTACGGGGCATTTGTTATAACTCAAAATGCCACTAATATGCAATTTTTATTTTTGCCTACTTATTCACACATCTTCCAACCCTTTTTGTTGGAGTTCTTCTCAAAAAACAACTTTGTGTATGGTATATGCACCCTGATGCATATGCAGAGCATGTACACATGCTAACTACATAACTAAAAGCCCGTGTACATACGTTAACTACACACCTGAAAGCTCGCATGTACTCTAAAAAATTTCAAAAAATATATAAATTTTGCACTTTTCGGCAGAGTTTACGGGTTATATTAGGTTTTGAAACCATTTAACCTCTTGTATCCCTTCTGACAACCGAATAACAATAATTTATTCATATAAAAAAGGCCTTAGGGGGGTCATTTTGACAATAGGAAAGAGAGGCAAGAGAACTTTGCCAAAATTTCTCCCTTATATTCCAAGCCTTCTTGCATTCTGCTCTAAGTTCATCCTCAACATTCCCTTCCATCCATCCTCCTTATACAATCCATTCCTTTCCCCTATATTGGAATATTGGTTGTGAGGATAACATATTGGGAATAGTTCACTTGGAGACAAAGTAAATGAAACCAGGTGAGGTTCGTGGAGCGGTGCCAACAAAATTTAGGTTGTAACTTCCAATTTTGTTATTAATAAAAGAAAAAACTTCTTGTCCCGGATCTTTATGTCTTTATGTTTATATTTATGGATGTTTTTTCATGAATATATAACCCTTTAGATGATCTTAATAGTTATGCATATGTTGTCATAGTTTGTTTTGTAACATTGTTTTAGGCCATGTTTAGGAGGAGGCCTACAATATTTGAACGAACAACAACCAAAAGGGATCGATAACAATCGAAAGGACTTAAGGTACAAATTTCAATATTCTTTCTCTTCCCTAAATTATCATAAGGTCTTGTTGGATTTGGATAGAATAGAATCTTTTCTATCTTTTAAGGTGTCAAGGCTCTACCTAGTCTCTAGATTCATATTAGGGGGATTTTTCCCCATAGAACCTCTTCAAATATTAAATCTCCTCAAAATATGTCTTTTGTAAACCTGGATTCATGCATAATATGTGGTGCTAATTTAACGACCTTCATATGTTCATATACCAAATTCTGGGGGTTCATGAGATTTAGGTTCCCTGACACAAAGACACAACTCCTTTAGCATTTCAACTTCTTTTTTATCTTGTTTCTTGTTTGTAGGGAAAACATGCCTATATTAAAAGGAAAAATGGGCCAATACATTTTTTTCTTTTCTGATAAATAAGAAATAGCTCCCTTCTCCAATGTCTGATAGTCTATTTCTTTGGCCAACAGATTATCGAGCACATATTTGGGTAGCAAATGTGGCAGTCCTATGGAACCGAATATTATAATATAGGTATACTATTTCTTCATATACTAGTCCCCAGTTCCCCTTGGGGATTTGATATCACCTTGAGAAATTCTATGTGGGAAAAATCCAAAAATGGCCTTGTGTAAGGGGGCAAGGAAATAGTCACAGATCTCATAAAAATGCTCCTTACAGTTGCCTTCCCATAATTGAGAAAAATATACATGGATAGGGATTTGATCTAGGGCCCAATCCCAATTAAATGCAGGGAAATAATTAGCTGCATAAATCACATATATAAGATAGGACGACATGTAGAAACCAATATTTTTCATATCTTTGGGGTCCTGAACATGATTTGCGATGCTGAGTGATAATATGCCCACCCAATTGAAAACTTGGTCAGTTTTAACCACTGTGTAAGCCATAGGAAACCATTCCATTCTAAAATGGGTGTTGGCGTCCTTTCCATAGAGTTTGTAGATCATGGTATTCAAAATTCTATAACAGATTTTCAAATACTGTGCTGTGACATTTCTTTCTCCCTTTTTCGCTGGCCATTCTTCATTAAAGAACCAATCTTCCATCAGGGTTTTGAAATCCTTGTGATCGACTCCAAACCTATACAGGAACTACTTGTTTAGCGAAATAGTGGGTTTCAGGGTCTTATAGCGGGCCTTGATGTCTTCTGCCTTGAATGAGGCAATTGGGAGGCATGAAGCATTGACTATCAATATTGTATCCTTCTTCAAATGTGCAAAACACCACCTTGTAGCTTCGTTGTAAGGGCAGAGTTTCGGGTGAGCAACTACTATGTGGATGTCTCTTTTGAGAATGTTTCTATACTCGTCAATGTTTGGGTCATAAGGTGGGAATGTTTCATTCTGGAACATGTCAAAAATCTCAAAACAATTGAGGTAGTGTGATTCAGATTATGCTTAGAACATAACGAGACAAAACAAAAATATAGAAGAGAACAAGGAAATATAATGAAACCCAACTTATATTAATGAATAAGAGATAAAAAAGTATTGTAGAAAACAAACTGGAAGAATGGGGTAGCTTATCTCTAAAAATAAAGAGATGTTGGCTACACTTCATTCACAACAATTTTTACATCACACTCCATTGCATGCTTAAAGGGCCTCCTTCACCTCAATTATATATGAGAGAGTGAGAGGAGAACAATTCTCATGATGCATGTGGGATAAATTAGTCTAAGTTTATAAAATTCCTTAGGCATGTAAAACACTAGCACTTCCTGGGCGGTCACCCATCCCAATACTACTCTAGTCCGAGCGTGCTTAATTGCCAAGTTCTAATGGAATTTGATGCATTAAGGTTATGTTGTAAGCATGCACATAAGCTCGTTACGTGATGTATGTAATTAAAAAATGAATATGGTATTACATTCCATTCCCCATCAAAAGGGTGAATATCATGGTTTAGCAAAACCATAGGCTGGAAATGTTGATTCAGTGGAAAAGGTGGTTAGCCACCAAGATCCACCTAGATCATAGTGTTCCTTCCCATCATGGCTATTTGTATCGGACACATTGAAATATTCTAGGACTATGGAAAGAACAAACACAACAGATGTTTGGAGTTTTCCTTCTGTGGTTAGCATCCATGACATTTTCCCACATGCGTAAAACATACAATTGAGAAAATAAGAGAATTACCACAGTGATATAGATGAAAACTGCTAAATGATTTATGAAATAATTACTTATAGACCAGGTACAATAATTGATGGAGAAACTGATCAGACCTTTGCAATAGTAACATCTATCCTTCTTAGTGAAAATATAGACAAGTGGGGAAAAATTAAGTCTTGATAACGTTTTAATGCTCCCCAAATTCCCTCCAAGCCCAGGTGCAATTAATGAAGAAATATGTTGCAGATTCAAATCGGTCAGAATCGTATGTGGTGGAATAAATGTTATTGCAGGCAATCCAAAGGTTATGACCATAGACTATATCATCAGAGGAGCTAGACTAATAGGAGGAAGAGATCACCGAAAAGTCGTCGTTGTCGGAAGTTTTTAATGGTGAAGTCTGTTGACAAATCTCATGGAACAATTCTCTGATGAAGACAACTTTTAAGTATGTCATTAATATCAATGAGAGTATTTAGAGGTCCGTAATAAGCTTATAATACTTAATAATCCAATCAATCAAAACACATCCTCTTCTTAATCATTGTGAAATAACTTTAACATAATCGTGTGGGCCATGTCAAGGGACAGTGTGAGTTTAATGATAATGACGTAGTTGGCGATGGATAGGTTGATCTCAGCCATAGGATGAACTAAATCTCGATCATCGACAATCTTTTTGAGCAGCGTCATCTTTGACAATGTGCGAGGGAAAGATAAGATGTGCGCTTAATTTTTTTTACCAATGACGAAAAGGTTTCGTTGAAAAGAACCAATGAGTAGAAGCTTTCCACGTGTGGGTATGAGGGTGGTACCATGGAGTGATTGGAAATGGGGGCCACCCTATTAATCATATTAACGTGGATTCAAGATCGAACCCTTTCATTCCCATTGGACTATGACATGGCCTTATAGAAGTGGTGCCTCATCGTGAGTGTGTAGGGAAAACATAATTTTCGATCAATGTTCCCTGATGATGATGTTATAAGGCATTGTCATAGATATTTTGGACTTGAGACCATTAAAGAGTGGGAAGAGAAGCGACAACAAAAATAAAAGGACCAAGGTTATGTGAATCGAATATAGAGGGGATAAAACTCGATTAACGATGTACAAAGGATCCAAAATTATAAGCTTGAAGGTTAGTGAAGAGTTTGCTCATTTTGGTTTAGGTGGTCATATGAAAAAGATTAAGTCTATTGGTGAATAGATAATCAGGTGAGTAAAGAGTAGTGTCTTTCAAAAGAATTGGTAGTATGGGCCTCCACCAAAACTAATAGTTTTGGTGGGGTTGTTGTGTTCTTACAATGAAGGGCGACTTGCACGGGAGAACCAATTATCTCTGTTTCAAATTAACCACTAGGTAATATTTCCCAAGTTTTCAAATTCATCGCAAAAGTTACAGGTTGACCAACGCCGTGGACCCCCAAAAAAATGATCAATAGAAAATATAAGGATATTGTTACCATGTCTGGTGATCTTTAGGATAATTCAAAGGAGAGAATTAAATTTGGGAAAAAATAACTTATCTTGAGAATCTGGGAGGAGGAGAACACCACAGCGGCTAGTATTTGATTTTTTTAAGATCACAATGTATTCCTCATCTCTTTTTCATGGCATTGCTTCATTGTCGGCTAGCATCCATAACCCTGATGAATTTGACTTGGTATCATATAAGCATATCCCCACTACCATTGAGCGTTTATAGCCTCGAAAGTTTTACTTATACTTCCCACACTGGGAATAATGCTTTAAACTTCCTTTTTATTTAGGTACGTGTTCACCCTTTTAGCTTTTGGTTAAAGATATGCTTCTGCATGTAGGGTGTGAAGGAAGCAAGGTGATAAAAGAGTCATTTTAATAAGTAGGTCTCAGTCAGTGTTTTTCCTCATGGGTTCTTTTACAGGAAACTTCTCTTAAGGTTGTGAAGTTATGGGACAGGGAGGCTTCACAAGAATTATTCCTAAGACACCAGAACTGTTACTGTATCATGTTCATAGAACCATGAGTTGCATATGAGAATATTCATACAGGAAACCAGTATCCTGTCAACTCCAACAACTTACAAATATGTTATGTATAGTTGATGGCCTCTTGAAACAAAGTCTGATGAGTTATTCCCATAAAGTATAACCATAAGTTGAATTTAACTGTTCAACACCAAAAGCAAGATATTTCACCATTACCATGAGTACCTGACTAGCTATTCTACAACAAGGTGCTTGTTGGGCCTAAAAAACAGTTTCTAGTAATTCATATGTGAAAGAGGTTAGCAAGATATTTATTGTGGAAGAAAAATGAAGCGATAAAATAAAAGAAAAAAACAAGGTTTCATTCTAGAGAAAATCAAGCAGGAAATATAATCCTACTATGTACAAAACTACATCACCAAGGGTGATTAGGAGAAGTATCATTTGAGAATTTGACCATTGATAGGGAGCTCCCCTTCATCTCCCTCCAATGTTCTGAGTTTGAATGTTTCGGGCCCAATTTTTTGGTGAATAAGATATGGGCCCAACCACAAATTTTGGAATTTCATATGTCTACCTTTAAGCTCATTTTCTTTGTCCCACTTAAGAACAAGAAATCCCTCCTAAAAATCTTTGTTCCCTGGACGAGACTTATCAAACCATTTTTAAATTACTTCTTGGTGTTGCATTAAGTTCATTTTGGTTTTTTCCCTTTCTTCTTCTAGTTTCAATAACATATTCAATCTTTGTTGCATTACTAGGCATGCTTCATCTTGAATAGATTAATCAAGTTGCAAGGAGGGCAGAAAAGTATGGGTAGGTAATGTTGCTTCTTGTCCATAGACTAGAAAGAAAGGAGAATTACCAATAAAGGATTTAGGTGTTACTCTGTCTTCCCATAAGGCGTTCAGGAGGGCCTGATGCCAGTTTCTTTGGTGGTCATTGACAATTCTTTTGAGGATTTTGATCAGGTTTTTATTGGTTGACTCATCCAGTCCATTCCCTTGTGGGTAGTAGTTTGCTGAATATTTAACTTTAATGTTTCATTTAAGAGAGCATATTTAGTTAATATGAGAGAAGAAAAGTACTTGGCATTATCAAAATCTAAAGAATCAAGGTCACCAAACCTCGTAATAATACAAGATTCAAGGTAATATATCACCTGATTTTCATTGACTGTCTTCAATGGGATAGCTTCGATCCATCTAGTGAAATAATTGGTGGTAGTCAGAATGTATTTGTGTCGCAAAGAAGAGTTAGGATTAATTTCCCCAATCACGTCCAACCCCCATTGTTGAAAAGTTCATTCTATAATAAAATGTTGCAGGGGGAATGCAACTTTTTTTTCTTTCCAGCTGACCTTTGACATTCCTGACACTTACTTGCATAGGAATACAATTCCTTGAACAAAGTAGGCCAATAATAACCAACTTTGAGAATATTGTGAGTAGTAGTATCACCTCAATCATGAAGTTCAAATAAGACCTTGTCTACATCTCTCTTCTCAAGGCATCTCAGGAAAACACCATCATAATTATTTCTACACAATATCCCTTGAATGAGTTGGTATTGAGCTGATTTGAGTCTGAGAGATCTCTTCTTCTTTGGTTTCAGATAATGTGGGGTTGACCCATGGGTTAAATAATATTWCATTTCATAGTACCATTGGTTGAAATTAATAGGAATGTAGTAAACTTTCRTTTTGAAAAGGTCTTGGTCCCGATACAATGCATCTTCCTGTTTTTCATTGCTTGTTGATTCATCARCTAGCTTACATAACCCTTATCCCTTGACAATTTTWGTAGGTTTGATATCTAGKTCATATTCWTGTAAGGATGTTATCCAATTAGCTCTTTTCTCTCCCAGATCCTTTTGCAACAAGAGATTTCTTACTGYGGGGTAGGGAAAATGAACTTTKTCTTTGATTTGATCAAGTAAGGCCCGAACTGTTTTACAACTTTGAATACAACATAGACATGTTTGCCCATTTTTGGGTAGTTCAATTATGCTCCTTGTAAACCTGAATTCATAAAATCCATGGGAAATTTGTCTCCTTCTTGGTTCTTCCAAGTTAGAACAACCACAAACGCGATATCTAAAGCAAAAGTGTAGAGACTAAACTCTCGATTGAAATATCGACTTAATAGTGCAGGAGTTTGCGCTATTTCTGATTTGATTTCATCAAAAGACTCCTTTTCCTTAGATCCCCATTTGAATTTTGCATTCTTTTTAATCATGTCTTGAAGGGGTTTCATAGTGTCAACAAAGCTAGGGACAAATATTCTCACAAAATTTATCCTCCCCAAGAAGGATTGCATATCTTTTTTGTTATGTGGAGGAGGAATTTTGGCAATAGTTTCAATCCTTTCACGTTCGATTTTCATACCATGCGTGGAAAATATGAACCCTAAAAATATTCCCTCATTTATTCATATTTATGAGAGGGACGAAATGAAACACAAATCTATAACATTAACACATATATACATAGAACAATAACAAAGATACAATGGAACTTAATTTCTATTAAATAAGAAATCTGTTGAAACTGTAAAATGCAGAATGAAAACAATCTTGCTTGAATGGTGGTAACTAATATTTGAGAAGAGATGTGATGACTATGCACATTTGTCTGAGAAAAGTATAATTAGGCCTCTAGGCTTTTCGAAATACGTCGAGCTGAAGAACACTGCAGTGTTGAAATGTCCAAATTATTAACAGGAAGAAATATGTAGTAATTTCACAACCAGAATGTAGGAGGCATAGTTGCATGGAAATAGGTCTTGTCTGTTTTGTTTTTGTTTCCTTCCCAAGGGTTAGGGTATTCAAGGGTTCTATAGACAAGGGTTTTCCCTGTGCTATAGCTCTCTGACATACGTGCACGGTCCAACAGTAGTACTCCCAATATCTCAGGGCACCAGAGATATTACAGTAGTACTACCCGACTACCTAGGTACTATAGAGTATCTTCCCAAGTGTTATTCTCGGTGGCACTATAGCATTCAGACAACCAATTGGTTTATCTATAGAGGGATTTAGGAGATCTAGGTCGATTTGTATACATGTGTTATCGGATGCACTACCACTCGAAGGGGTACCAACAAGGGTTACAAGGGTGGCCAATAGATGTGCGCTTAAGTACCACTTACATTTCTTGCATGTATTACTCCCCGATCGTGGGTTTATGCATGTAACGATAGATCTCTGTAGTTTTAAAATGCCATAATACGTCTCTACCCTGAAAAGAAAATTAACCCACAATTTTCTACCGAGGAAAGTACTCTAATACCACTTGTAAGGTACCGGGTCTGTTATATTAGAAGAAATGAGAAATAATGCAGAGAATAACATCGATATAGCAACAAAATATGAAAAAACTATAGATATAACAAGAGAACAAAAAATTATATGGAACCACAACACCAGAATTATACCTTTATTGATAGGAAACAATGTTCACTTGCCTCTTCGAGGGGGAAACCTCCAGCAGAGAAGATCTCTATTACAATAATTCTTCAAGACAAAACTTCTCATACCCTCTACTCCTATTTATACTAAATCTATCTATCCAAAAGAACAATCTAGAGGAAGATCCTTCTAGAAGGAGAAGCTTCTATTAGGTCTTCTTACATTTGACTTATTCCTCCTTATTACTAGGCCTTATTAATATTGACCTTTATTACATGGAAATATATTATTCTACCCACTTGAGGGGTTAGGGAGGTTAGGTCCCTAACACTAAATGGCCCATTCAATAAGGTAAGGGACAATGTCTGCTGGAAGGCCCCAACTAGATGCACTCTCGTTTGGAGTAGCGTTTTCAACCAGATTGTTGTCCTGGTTACCAATCTAACTAACCAACTATATAAATATGAATCTGAGAACCAAAGGTTCTCAGATGAATTAAAACCTAAAATTATATTAAAATGATTCTAACTGAAACTAACTAAGATGCAGTTCTACACTAAATTAAACCTATCCTGATATCGAGATCGTTAATTAAGATTAAATACAACTAGGAATGATATCTTCTGAGTAAGAAGTAATCCATACATTTAGAAGAAGAATAAAACTGTAATGCAACTAAACAAGTTAACAAGAAATTGTGCCCAGGCTTAATAACATTATAACTGCATTTAATAAAGGAAACTAGCGATAATACATGCTCAAAACAAGACTGCGAAATTAGTTCACACAAATAAATTCATAAGAAAAGATAAATAGTAAACACATCAAGAAAAATCTCAACCACATTCACTAGAGTCACCAGTCTCCCAAAAATGTCTCTTGTGCTTTTATTCATATGAAGGTAGTAATACCATTCGAATGGAAAAAATACAAAAGTTCTGCTCTTTTTACATTCATCCATTTTATAAAACATGAAGGGGATTTTCATATTCTTCTCACTGCCAAATGATCATAGGAATAAAGCGGCACTTTGTTCTCTTTCCCGATTAAGATATTACAATTATTCCAAGACTATGATTTTTCTGCAAAATTCAGTCACAATGAAATAATCAAGTGGGCCTTGGCAGTTGCAATTTTGTATCTATGAATCTATTCCAAGTTTTGAAGTCCTCGAGTATGGTATCCACCCAGAATAGTTGTGTTCTTTCAAGGTATCTTCTCTATTTCAAATGGGAGTAATAATTTCCATCTTCAAATTATTCTCAACACGTTGCACAGAATCTTCAGTTAGCAAAATTAATTTGACAGGTTGTATTAATCTTTCCTCTATAACTTCCGCGCTAATTTCACTGATTTCTTCAATGGATTTCATACTGATATTTCTCTTTATTTCCACATCTTTTTCCATTGTTTGAGTCAATGACTCCTTTTCTAAATCCCTCAGGGGATCCATCTCGAACTATGCGAGTAGGTTGTCTGAAGAATTCCATAGCTCTTTTCTTGTTGTAATGACCTATTCCTGTATCCTCTTGATATCCGTGATCATTTCCATCCCTACATTCAATAGTGGGATATCTCTTATTCTTTGCTGGTCTGAATACACATGAAGGGTCTCGAGGGATTTTTGATAAATATCCTACCATTATGTGACCCTACTATAGGATTCTTGGGCTCTTTGATATTTTTCATGCATATCTTTCACCTACATACTCAATTTCACTTGATCAGATCTAGCCTTCAGTATTTTATTGAGCACATAGAATAATATCTTCCGCAAGTCTATAAGTTCTTCATTCTTCTTGATGGCCTCTGCTTTTATAGTGTCTAGAGAAAATTTTTGGTTTTTTCTTTTTTCTACAACTTTATTTAGGAGGTCATTATCATGTTGCATCCATCTAACTTCTCGTTCAATTCTTTCATTGAAAGTTCTTATCTCATACAATTCTCCTTTGATTTTTGTGACTTCTTGGAATTGTGTAGCTTCAAGTTTTTCCACCTCATCCAATTGAGCCTTTTGGTTGAGGGAGGTCGCTTTATGGAATTTTTCTTTTGGCTCCCTTTCTTGGATTTGACACTGATTCTCCGTCTCTTCCCTGTGGATCCTCTCTGTTTCTTTGGCCTCTTTTTTATGCTCACTAGCCATGGAGAGAATTAAATTTGGGAAAAAATAACTTATCTTGAGAATCTGGGAGGAGGAGAACACCACAGCGGCTAGTATTTGATTTTTTTAAGATCACAATGTATTCCTCATCTCTTTTTCATGGCATTGCTTCATTGTCGGCTAGCATCCATAACCCTGATGAATTTGACTTGGTATCATATAAGCATATCCCCACTACCATTGAGCGTTTATAGCCTCGAAAGTTTTACTTATACTTCCCACACTGGGAATAATGCTTTAAACTTCCTTTTTATTTAGGTACGTGTTCACCCTTTTAGCTTTTGGTTAAAGATATGCTTCTGCATGTAGGGTGTGAAGGAAGCAAGGTGATAAAAGAGTCATTTTAATAAGTAGGTCTCAGTCAGTGTTTTTCCTCATGGGTTCTTTTACAGGAAACTTCTCTTAAGGTTGTGAAGTTATGGGACAGGGAGGCTTCACAAGAATTATTCCTAAGACACCAGAACTGTTACTGTATCATGTTCATAGAACCATGAGTTGCATATGAGAATATTCATACAGGAAACCAGTATCCTGTCAACTCCAACAACTTACAAATATGTTATGTATAGTTGATGGCCTCTTGAAACAAAGTCTGATGAGTTATTCCCATAAAGTATAACCATAAGTTGAATTTAACTGTTCAACACCAAAAGCAAGATATTTCACCATTACCATGAGTACCTGACTAGCTATTCTACAACAAGGTGCTTGTTGGGCCTAAAAAACAGTTTCTAGTAATTCATATGTGAAAGAGGTTAGCAAGATATTTATTGTGGAAGAAAAATGAAGCGATAAAATAAAAGAAAAAAACAAGGTTTCATTCTAGAGAAAATCAAGCAGGAAATATAATCCTACTATGTACAAAACTACATCACCAAGGGTGATTAGGAGAAGTATCATTTGAGAATTTGACCATTGATAGGGAGCTCCCCTTCATCTCCCTCCAATGTTCTGAGTTTGAATGTTTCGGGCCCAATTTTTTGGTGAATAAGATATGGGCCCAACCACAAATTTTGGAATTTCATATGTCTACCTTTAAGCTCATTTTCTTTGTCCCACTTAAGAACAAGAAATCCCTCCTAAAAATCTTTGTTCCCTGGACGAGACTTATCAAACCATTTTTAAATTACTTCTTGGTGTTGCATTAAGTTCATTTTGGTTTTTTCCCTTTCTTCTTCTAGTTTCAATAACATATTCAATCTTTGTTGCATTACTAGGCATGCTTCATCTTGAATAGATTAATCAAGTTGCAAGGAGGGCAGAAAAGTATGGGTAGGTAATGTTGCTTCTTGTCCATAGACTAGAAAGAAAGGAGAATTACCAATAAAGGATTTAGGTGTTACTCTGTCTTCCCATAAGGCGTTCAGGAGGGCCTGATGCCAGTTTCTTTGGTGGTCATTGACAATTCTTTTGAGGATTTTGATCAGGTTTTTATTGGTTGACTCATCCAGTCCATTCCCTTGTGGGTAGTAGTTTGCTGAATATTTAACTTTAATGTTTCATTTAAGAGAGCATATTTAGTTAATATGAGAGAAGAAAAGTACTTGGCATTATCAAAATCTAAAGAATCAAGGTCACCAAACCTCGTAATAATACAAGATTCAAGGTAATATATCACCTGATTTTCATTGACTGTCTTCAATGGGATAGCTTCGATCCATCTAGTGAAATAATTGGTGGTAGTCAGAATGTATTTGTGTCGCAAAGAAGAGTTAGGATTAATTTCCCCAATCACGTCCAACCCCCATTGTTGAAAAGTTCATTCTATAATAAAATGTTGCAGGGGGAATGCAACTTTTTTTTCTTTCCAGCTGACCTTTGACATTCCTGACACTTACTTGCATAGGAATACAATTCCTTGAACAAAGTAGGCCAATAATAACCAACTTTGAGAATATTGTGAGTAGTAGTATCACCTCAATCATGAAGTTCAAATAAGACCTTGTCTACATCTCTCTTCTCAAGGCATCTCAGGAAAACACCATCATAATTATTTCTACACAATATCCCTTGAATGAGTTGGTATTGAGCTGATTTGAGTCTGAGAGATCTCTTCTTCTTTGGTTTCAGATAATGTGGGGTTGACCCATGGGTTAAATAATATT
>JZKD02S1581352.1:37654-56272 GCA_000966675.3 Picea glauca | reverse complement strand
ATAACTTCCGCGCTAATTTCACTGATTTCTTCAATGGATTTCATACTGATATTTCTCTTTATTTCCACATCTTTTTCCATTGTTTGAGTCAATGACTCCTTTTCTAAATCCCTCAAGGGATCCATCTCGAACTATGCGAGTAGGTTGTCCGAAGAATTCCATAGCTCTTTTCTTGTTGTAATGACCTATTCCTGTATCCTCTTGATATCCGTGATCATTTCCATCCCTACATTCAATAGTGGGATATCTCTTATTCTTTGCTTGTCTGAATACACATGAAGGGTCTCGAGGGATTTTTGATAAATATCCTACCATTATGTGACCCTGCTATAGGATTCTTGGGCTCTTTGATATTTTTCATGCATATCTTTCACTTGCATACTCAATTTCACTTGATCAGATCTAGCCTTGAGCACATAGAATAATATCTTCTGCAAGTCTCTAAGTTCTTCATTCTTCTTGATGGCCTCTGCTTTTATAGTGTCTAGAGCAAATTTTTGGTTTTTTCTTTTTTCTACAACTTTATTTAGGAGGTCATTATCATGTTGCATCCATCTAACTTCTCGTTCAAGTCTTCCATTGAAAGTTCTTATCTCATACAATTCTCCTTTGATTTTTGTGTCTTCTTGGAATTATGTAGCTTCAAGTTTTTCCACCTCATCCAATTGAGCCTTTTGGTTGAGGGAGGTCGCTTCATGAAATTTTTCTTTCGGCTCCCTTTCTTGGATTTGACGTTGCTTCTTCGTCTCTTCCCTGTGGATCCTCTCTGTTTCTTGGGCCTCTTTTTTATGCTCACTAGCCATGGAATATTTGATGGTTTCAATGGTTATTTCCAACTCAGTAACTCTAGATTTCACTATATCTAGCATCCCTGCAACTTCATGAACTGACACAATATTTACACCAACAAAAGAAATTAGTGTTGATGCTTCTTCTATTGCATTGTCTTTGAGGTATGGTCCATATTTCCACTTAATGTTTATTTCAGGGGTCTAATGACTTTCATCAGTCTTCCCCCTTTTCCTCTTAGGTGTTATTTTCTCAATTTCCCTTGTCTTATGGTTGCAGTAGTAGTCACCAACAATGACCTCTATACCTTCGAAATCGAATCCTGCAGATGTGACTGATAAAATTCCTGGAATGGATGCCAATGGAGTACATTCCTATATTGGGGTAGTGATCATGTCAGTGTCAGGGCTTGTTGTGACAATTGCACTGTCAAATGATGGTTTGTTGTTTTGAATTTGGAAACATTATTCCTTTCTTATTTTTCCTTCTTCCTTAGTTCTTCCTATGCGGTTAATGTTGTTTTCTCTACGTTCATTGTTTCTCCTTTCTCTATTTCTGTGTATGTTCATTTGTCCATATAACTTATTTTTGGGGGAAGGTCTCTAGTTCGGGTCTTTTCCATCTCTTCCTTTTTCTCCTCGACCTCCTTCTTCTTCCTCTATTGGTATCTTTCTTCAACCTCACTAGTTTTTCTTGTTAGTTATGCTTCCTTTTATCTATTTTTCTATTCTTCTGACTTTAGTCTTTATTTGTATTTGAGGAGAAAGGCTTTAAAATTTTCTAGCTTCAGGTCTTTGTCTTGATTTTCTTCTTTCCTTAGTTGTTCTTGGGCTTCTTCAGTGGTGATTCTTTCTATTTCCCCTTCAAAACTTAAATCTCCCCAAAAGATGTCTTCTGCAAAACTGGATTCATGCATAATCTATGGTGCTAATTTAACGACCTTCATATGTTCATATACCACATTCTGGGGGTCATGATATTTAGGTTTCCTGACAAAAAGACACAACTCCTTTATAATTTCAGCTTCGTTTTTAGCTTGTTTCTTGTTCAGAACGGAAAAAATGCCTATATGAAGAGGGAAAATGGGCTAATACCTTTTGTTTTTTTCTGATAAATAAGAAATATCTCCCTTCCCCACTATATGATAGGCTATTTATATTCCCATTAGCTTATCAGACACATATTTGGGTAGAAAATGTGGTGGTCCTATGAAGTCAAATATCATGCTATAGGTATAATATTTGTTCATATACCAATCCCCAATTCCCCTTAGGGATTTGATAGCACCTCGAGAAATACTATGTGGGAAAAATCCAAAAATGGTCTTGTGTAAGGGGGAAAGGAAATAGTCACATATCTCATAAAAATTCTCCTTGGAGATGGATTCCCATAATTGAGAAAAATATACATGGATAGGGATTTGATCTAGGGCCCAAGACCGATTAAATTTAGAGAAACAATCAGCTGCACAAATTGTATATATAAGATAGGAAGACATGTAGAAACCATGAATTTTTGTACCTTTGGGGCCATGAACATCATTTGTGATGCTAAATGATAAGATGCCTACCTAATTGAAAGCTTGGATAGTTTTAACCACTGTGTAAGCCATAGGAAACCATTCCATTCTGAAATGGGTGTTGGCTTCCTCGCCATAGAGTTTGCAAATCATGGTATTCAGAATTCTGTAAGGGATTTTCAAATACCGCGCCGTGACATTTCTTTCTCCCTTTTTCGCAGGCCTTTCTTCATCGAAGAACCAATCTTCCATTGGGGTTTTGAAATCCTCGTGGTTTACCCCAAACATATCTAGGAATGACTTGTTTAGAGAAATAGTGTGTTCCGGGGTCTTATATCGGGCCTTGATGTCTTCTACCTTGAGTGAGGCAATTGGGAGGTTTGAATCATTGACTATCAATCCTGTATCCTTCTGCAAATGGGAAAAACACAACCTTGCAACATCGTTGTAAGGGAAGAGTTTAGGGAGAGAAACTACTGTGTGGATGCCACTTTTGAGAATGTTTCTATAATCGTCAATGTATAGGTCATCATGTGGGAATATTTCATTCTAGAACATATCAAAAATCTCAAAATTGCTGAGATATTGTTCCATCCCATCGTGGCTATTTGTATTGGACACATTGAATGATTCTGGAACTGTGGCAGGAACAGGCACAACGAATGTTTGGAGTTTTCCTTTTCTGGTCAGCATCCGGGACATTTTTCCATCTACGTAAAACATACAATTGAGAAAATAATATCATTACCACAATGATACATGTGACAATTGGTAAATGGTTAACGAAATACTTGCTTGTAGACCAGGGACAATAATTGATAGATAAACTGATCATACCTTCGCAATAGTAGTGTCTATCCTTCTTAGTGAAAATTTAGACAAGTGGGGAAAAATTAAGGCTCAATAACGTTTTAACACTCCCCAAATTCCCTCGAAGCCCAGGTGTAATTAATGAAGAAATGCATTACAACTTAGATTCGATCAGAGTTGTACATGGCGACATAAATGTTATCACATCCAGTCTAGAGGTTATGACTGTTAACTGTATCGTAGGAGGAGTGAAATTGATAAGAGGAAGAGATCACTGAAAATTCATCGTCATCGAAAGCTTGTAATGGCGAAGTCCATTGACAAAGCTCGTGGAATTATTCTCCGACGATGACAACTTTTAAGTATGTCATTAATCTCGATGAGTTATTTAGAGGTTCGTAATAATCTTATAATACTTAATAATGTGATCACTTAAAACAAATATTTTTCTTAATCACTGTGAAAGAATGTTAACATAACCATGTGGGCCAGGTCAAGGGATAGTGTGGGTTTAACGATCATGACGTTTTCGACGATTTCTAGGTTGATCTCAGTCGTAGGATGAACTAAAGCTCGGTGGTCAATGATCTGTTTGAGTAGCATCGTCGTCGAGAGTGTGCGGGGGCAAGAGAATATGTGCACTTAAAGTTTTTAACCGATGATGAAAAGGTTTCATTGAAAAGAAAAGTAGGATCTTACCACGTGTGGGTATGAGGGTGGTACCATGGAGTGAATGGAAATGGGGCTTGCCCAAGTAATCATGTTAACGTGGATTCAGGATCCAACCCTTTCGTGCTCATTAGACTATGACATGGCCTTATAAAAAGGGGCGCGTCATCGTCGACGTGTAGGGAAAACATATAAAACATAATTTTTTTATCGATGTTCCCAGACGATGATGTTATAAGGCGTCATCATCGATATTTCAGAATTGATACCATTAAAGAGTGGGAAGAGGAGCAACGATGAAAAGAAAAGGATTAAGGTTATGTGAATCAAACAAGGAGGGGTTAAATCTCGAGTAGTGATGTACAAAGGATCCAAAACGATAAACTTGAAGGTTAGTGAAGAGTCTGCTCATTTTGGTTTAGGTGGCCATATGTAAAAGATTAAGTCTGTAGGCGAATAGATAATCATGTGAGTAAAGAGTAGTGTCTTGCAGAGAATTTGGTAGTATGGGCCTTCACCAAAACTAATAGTTTAGATGGGGCTGTTGTGTTCTCACAACACTATGGATGGAGTCTAGGAATTCTTTCTATGAGGCTTATGCCCCCTCCAAGGATTAGGGCATGTTGCTTCTCTTAGTATTCAAAATTTGACTAGGGTTAAAAACTCGAAGAATGTCATTTGACATATGGTTTTGGACACAAACCCCATGGATTTTAGATTAGCATTGGTGTTTATTAGAAATTCAACAAACCTTAGCCCACATTACAAGAGAGATATTTTTCATGTTCTCCATGAAAACAATCAAATTGCAAATTATTGCATAAATAAGGCTACACATGGAAAAGGAGGGATCATATTTATTAATGGTAAGGCTCATTTCCAATCAATTTCGTGAAGGCATTTTCCCCTCAGGAAATGTCAATTCGAAGGAGCACTTGGCTCCTTTTATGAAGTATGAGTTTCAAGCTATAAGATTTGGGGTGACGTGATGGATTTGCACACCTTAGTTATGTTATTGCTGCAATTATGAAAAATTAAGCCTCTGTTGGAATTATGAAAGATTAAGCCTATGCTCACACATTCAAGGTGGGATTAAGAGTATAGATTTAGATGCGGCTATTTGGGGATTTTGGCTTTTCGAATTTTGGTTTAGGTAAGTGAAAATTGGTGTGGCCTTTGGCCCAATAGTTTTTTGTTCTAAGTGTGGCCCTTAGCTCGTCGACCTGAAAATTCCTGGCTCCAGAGTGCAGTGGCTCAAAGGAATTGTGGTCCCTGATTTTTCTTTCTCTTTGTTAAGTAGTTGTTCTTTTTCATTTTCACTATGCATTTCCTATACATATGGGCTTGCTCCATTTTTAGTCCCACTTGTTTAGTGACATATCTTTCTAGTGGGGAGCTATTAGATGTGGGGCTTTCCTGTCTTAGTTTTGTTGAACTAGTTTGGCTTCTTGGAAGTTGATTTATTGTGTTATGTGAATATTTTAATTTGGACCTTCTCCTTAACCAATTTGTCTGCCGAAGGGGGGCAATTGTCCTTTCAACCTCCCTCCTACAAGAAAGATATTGAGTTTTTAGGTATGGGTTTGGGGTCTTCTCTCTTCATTTCCCTAAGCGTCTCTTTGATAGTGTCTTGTTCATTGGGGTTATCATGGACCTTAGGATTGATTTCCAACAATTTGTTCAAAGTCGAGAGGGTAAAATTGAAGGCAATAGTGCCTTAATCCAATTGCTTTCTAGGAAACTATAAGACTAGGAAACAAACACAATAGCATAGTTGGACATTTTCATGGGCATTTTGTTTCAACAAAAGAGGCATATCAATAATTTGGAAAAACAATGTGAGGCTCTACATAGCAATATTCGTAAATTATCTCAAGGGAATCAGGCTAACCCCTCTATGATAAAATAAATTTTGGCAACCAATCAAGACAAGGATGGTTTAGTGCATTTTCTCCCAAACTTGAATGTGTAGGTATAAGACAATAACAACGAAGCAACAAATGATGTTGGTGGAAACCCCACTTACAATTTGTTGTTTATGTATTTTAGAACAATGAAAATTTTAGAGACTTTTTGCAGAATTTACACAACCAAGTTCTTCCTTGAAATTTTATATGTAAAAATGCTTGAACTATAAACTTTTTGACACGATTCAAGCTCTTTTTATATATAAATATAGACATTCCGAGTTTTTTTTAATGTAACTTTATTGCAAATAGTTGTTGCAACCTTGTTGCTTAATACAAATATATCTACTAGTTCTTGTTAAAATAATAATAATAACCAAGAATTTAAATTTTTTTGTGATAAAACCTATTTTATATACTTTAAGATTTTTGAAAAAAAATTAAATAGAAAAATAATGACTAAAATTATTTAATATGAAAGTGATTCAACCATTATTTATTTAAACATTTTATATTTTAAAATTTTTGTTAAAACAATAGATAGAAATAAATTTCCATTTTAAATAAAACACATTTATCATCATAACATTATAACAATATTATAACCAACTATAAGATTAAAATAAACTATCTTACCATATTTTATATACTATATCTTTCAAAACATAAACAAAAGAAAATTGCTAAAATTATATAATATCATAATGTAATTTAATCATTATTTATATAATATCAAAATGTAATTTGACTAAGTCACACAAAATTGGTGTATGAGACCCCCTTGTTTGTGGGACAAGGGATTCCCCTCCACCCAACGATGACTGGTAAAGTCTACGGAGGTATAAATACCCTACCCCCTCTGGATTTGAACTTGTGACCTCTTAAGAGAAAACACATGTTCTTAACCATTAGACCCAATCAAGCTATATAAACAAGTTAAATTTAATGTTTTAAGGTATTTTTTTAAAATAATGATTGAAATAATTTTTTAATTTTAATTAATAATAATAATAATAATCTATTTTTAAGGTCACGGCCAAGCCAACACACCAAATTGGTGTATGAGACCCCCTTGTTTGTGGGATAAGGGATCCCCCTCCGCCCAACGATTTGACTGGTAAAATCTACGAAAGTATACATACCCTACCCCCCTCTGGATTTGAACCTGTGACCTCTTAAGAAGAAACACATGTTCTTAGACATACTTATTATCATAACCTTATAACAATATTATAACAAATTATATAAAAAATACAAAGATAAATAAAACTAATGTTTAATAAATTAAATCATTGAAACAATATCAAAATATAATTGGATCAAAATTAAAAAAAAATGATATCAATGACCATGTCCCTTGTCAATGCTCATTGAGAAACGACCTTCCCCATGGCTCATTGAGAAACGACCTTCCCTACACCTCCGTCCCTTTGACCATTTTAACTTTATGGTGGGAGAAAAGAGATTGGAGTTTGATGAGGGAAACCCCATTCAGCTCTGGCCTCACTAGAGAACGATTTTCAACCCCTCTACCCCCGCCCCCGATGACCAAACTTTACCATTTCGACGCAGATAAAGCCACTCGCAATAGAACCCTTGTCAATTATTTCCCTCTTGGTGCCTATGGTGCATGCTAGTTGTTTGCGTCAACGCTTTCATGCATATAAGGCAAGTTAAGCTTACTTAGTTGTCTTTCATTGCTTTATGGAGGGATTTGTGGCACATACATTGCTTTTGGTGATGTTTACCAAATCCATAAAGGATGGCATTGTATATGTATTGCATTGGAGTGAATTTTTTTAAGGTCAATGAGACATGGCAATACCTATTACATCTAGTTACTTCTTTAGTTTGCATTCCTTTCTTTAACTCTAGATATTGGGTTGTAGGCAATACAATTTTGTACCTTGGTTATACAACCACATTTCATGTGGTATAAGAGCTTAAGACTAAAGTTTCAATGTAGAAGTTTTCTCCACATGTTGAGTATGCTCTTTTCTTACATCTTTGGATGATCTAGAGAATTATAAATGTTGAAGAAAACTAGGTTATTGGGGGGTTTATTGAGGCTCGATTTGCTAGTGTGCCTTACTTGGAGATCACTAGAAAATATCACCTCCTTAGCCGAGTGATCCACCCATAGATTTCTATACATAGTGACTCACATTACAAAAATATGAACAAGTGAATTTGGGTGACTCTTCATAGATGCTAGTGAATTTGCATGCACAATATAGAGTTATTTTCATGGTTTTGAAGGTACCCTTCTATTAAGATACATGAGTCTTTGTTCTATAGCAATTCAAATTTCTCCAATGTCAATGGATCAATGTCTGGTTCCCCTCCTCATGCCATCAACTACTATGAGTGGAAATCCAAAATGTTGATTTCTCTAAGAATTAAGGGATTATTCAAGATAACAATGGGATTACAAATTGAACCAATGTTGGTCACAAAAAAATCAAAGTGATTTAACATATATGATGAGGCATATGGATTCTTGTGTCCAAGTGTATCTCTAGATCTTCTTTTTTGACATTGAATTTGTTAATTCACCCAGTTAGATCTAACTACACTCGAAGGATTGTTTAGGAAGCAGGATGTGTCAATAGGACACCAACTAGAGAATGTTCCCATTGGCTTGAGCCCTAACAATTTTGACACCATCTAGGATTTATTCACCAAGATAATAACACTAATATTGCAGTCAATCAGTGTCAGATTGATAAAAAGAACCAGAAATTGGTTCTTTCCATTCTTTCCAAACTTAGACCTGATTCCTCTATATTTGTTCCTACATTCCATGCCACCAAGGATGCACTTGGAACCACATGGAAAATGCCATCCCTTGATGAATTTTCTACTGTGCTTACTAGGGAGCAAGACAAAATTGTGCACATGGGTAGTTTGAATTCCTTAATGCAACATTCCCTTGTTGCCAACCTAGGCACAAAGGAGTCAAAGGCGTCAAACAATGGTAATGAGAAATAGAAAAACAAAGTTAAGAAGGAGCATGAGTAAAGAAAGGAACATAAATTGTCCAAAGATGCTCATGACACCTCCCATTTGGAAGGTAAAAAACCTAAGACTCAGACGGTCAAATGCACCTATTACAACAAGCCCAATCATGATGAACATAAGTGCATGAGGAATTAACTTAGTCATCTAACTTGTGTTCTTGAGCAGAATCACATAAAGGTTCATGATTGAATCAAACAAAGTTCATTAGTAGAGGAGACTTCCAAGGCATAGGATAACTACAAGGGTAGAGGAAAATACATGGCTCAAGCACTTGTAGCAATTGTATCTCCACTTTCCTCATGGGAACTTAACTTAGGTGCATCACTCCTCATGGTTTCAACTCAGGATGATTTTTCATCTCTAGAGCCCTATACAACTCCAACCATCTTGAATGGGGATAATACTCCCATTGAGGTGTGTGGGAGAGGATCTATTAACATGAATGAGAAGACATGATAGGATGTTCTTTGTGTGCATTAATTTCCAACCAATCTCCTATCGATCTACCACATCATTCATTTTGGTTCAGGTAAGAGAGTTGAGTTCACTCATGATTTTGTGGTCATTAGTGAGATTAAAAATGGTGCTACAATTGTATTGGGAAAAGTAGATCACTTGTAAAGGTTATATCTCTTCTCAAACTTTGTTCCCAAGATTCATTTTGTTGTTCTTCTCACTCATTCTAATGAGGTTAGTAGGTTGTGGCATGAGCAACTTTGCCATGTCAATTACTTCTAGTTGCAATAAATCAACAAGAAAGGCATGGTTACACTGTTGCCACATGTTCACTTCTTTGATGGTGTCTACTAGGACTGCATACTTGGGAAATGTTCAGAGGAGAAATTTGACAAAGCAAAGACATGGAGAGCTAGACATGTTCTAGAGCTCGTTCATAATGACATAACTAGTTTGTTTCCACATCCCTCTAAGAGCATGGCCAAATATGCCTTGACCTTCATTGATGATTATTCAAGGTACACTTAGGTGTATTTTCTTTGGGAAGTATCTAAGGTCTTTGAGTATTTTTAGTGCTTCAAATCCCTTTCTAAGAAAGGCCATTAAAATTTTGTGCATAGATAATGCTGAGGAGTACACAAACAATCACTTTGAGAAATTCTATGCTTAAGAAAGGATTAATTTGCAACACACTATACCATGCACTTCTCAACAAAATAGTGTGGTAGAAAAGAAGATCAGATTCCTGAAGGATATCTTAAATTACATGTTCCACTCCAGATCTCTTGCACCAAAATTTTGGGTAGAATCAATTAACTCCTTTTGAAGCCCAGGGTGATAAAAAACCTATTGTTAAGAAATTCAAAGTGTTTGGTTCTCGAGCATGGGCCCACATTCGTAAATTGAAACAAAAGGCCATTGAAACTCAAATCCAACCTTACAATTTTGTAGGATGTCCAGACGATGATAAGGGATGTTAGCTTCTACACCCCAACACTAATATGTTAATCATTACAATAAGTGTTTGTTTTGAGGAGGGCTCTTTGACTTACCCTCATGACACCTCTCATTCTATAACTAGACCAATCTATAGTGGATTCTTTAGACAACAATGTTGATGATCTACCTAGGTTGATTTATAATGATGAGGAATATTCTTCCTCCACTTCCAATGATGTGAGTATGTTGTAAATATTGTTTTCATTGATTTCAAAGACATGAGGAGACTATAGATGTCCAAGATAAAGATTGCAAGATGGAGATTGCTGGAAATATTGTTTTTGGATTTTTGATGCTCAGTTTTGATACCCTATCTTTGAAGGAATTTTTACTCTAAATACCTAGCTCAAATGGGAGAATAGGTTAGAAGGTTGGAAATATTATTATGAGACCTCTCCAATGGTATATGGAACTGTTTCTAACTTCTTAGGAATGGGAAGATATGATTTTTTTTGTTAGACAACCTAGATAGAAAGTTCAAGTCGGCCCAACTAGTCTTTACAGGTCAACTCTAAAAGTGAGAAGATAAACACTATAAGTACATGATAGATGTGTGCATTTGAAGATAATCTAAGCAGTAAGATCAAGTCTAAGGTGGACATAATATATCTAAGGTGCACAAGAGAATATGGAGAGTGTTCTTGGGGTCTAAAGGTGTGCAAGAGGAGTTTTCTTAGAGTTTTAAGGGTGTGTTATGAAGGACTAATGTATATGATGTTGCAAAGTGAGTTGTTTTGAGGTTGTGATTCTGCAGTATGATATTATATTCTAGGAATGATGCTACGAGGTTCGCTAGGGAATGAAGGATAAATCTAACTAGGGTTTGAATCTATGTCTGGGGTATGAAGCAAAGAGAGGCACTGGAACATGAAAGTTAAGGGTATGATGATACTATGAAATACATGAAGTATGAATCATGTAGGTGAAGTCAAAATTACTATGTGTATGAATATATTAGGATGGTTCCTATATAGGTTTTACTGATTTGGTCCTCAAATGAGGCGATTGGTGTCTCCAGTAGGTTGGTTCCTACATAATATCTTGCTGAGTTGGTACTTAGCTGAGAAGATTGGTGTCTCAAGTAGGTTGGTTACTACAAGCTTTTTAATAATATGTTGGTGTCTACAAAAATTTATAAAGATAAGATTTTGTGTTTTTGTCCTTCAAGGGTTTTGTTGTGGTTAAGTTACCCCTGCAGATAGGTGCAACTCCCCTTTGGATCAAGATCATTACTGACCCGAAGACGGAAGAAAACAAGTGGACACTAATATCCCTTTATATCTACTTCAACAACTAAATGAAAGGAACGAGGTGAATAAGTTACCTCTTAAACAAAGATTGTCCTCACTGCTCCAGTTTTTGTCCTTACTGATCAAGCTCCTAGGTATGAGAGAGAACCTATAAAGAATACAAAAAGAACACTTTCCTCTACAAAAGATTTTTATTTGAAGATGGATCTAACTACGATGAATTACATCAATAGACATACATGAATCTGAGACAAAAGTATGAAGGAAATAGGCCAAGTTATCTTATTAATGAAAGAAAACAAAAGGGAAACTTACAATATTTACTCTGATGTTGTAGAATCCTCCTCCAAGCTCTCTTATCCATCCCTTTGTATCTCACATAGTCATAAGTTTGATGCTCTAAAAATATCTTCCCCCTTTTCACCTTGGAATGCCCTCATTATATAGGATTTAGAGGCTTAACCATCATGATATATTTTGGGAAATAGTTAAGGATTTTCCTCCATGAGTTGGGATTTGGCTTCTTAAGGTTTCCTAGGATGGAGCCAAGTAGGGTGATTCGAATCCTTGTCCCAAAAAAACTTGACTCTCCTAGTATTTCTTCCTTTAGAAAAAGGTGGGATGGTTATAACTTCCTTTGACTAGGTCAACGCTCACCCAAGACAGAGAACAAAGAGTTGAAGGGGATCAATTCTCCTTTATAATGTAGCAATGAACATTGATAGGAGATCAATGCTACCTATACATGGGCAGGGGGGTGTTTACATTCAAAAATGGTAAAAAATCCAAGGTAAAAAGAAACATTTCGACCTTCTCATGATGAATTTTCTTTTCCACAAAGCCTAGGGATTATGAAAAATGTTTTTTCATGGTGTCAAAGTGCATGTGACACTTAGTAAGGTGCATACAACACTTGATAAAGTGCATGATACACTTAGTAAGGTGCACATGACACTTTTGTGACACTTGCGACACTTAGGTTCATAATAGATGCGACACTTAAGTGTGACATTTTGGTGTGTAAAAAATGCCCCCTAAAGTGTGAGGCCAGAAGAGAAACTGATGGCCGAAAAACTTTATAAAAAAATTAATGAAATAGAAATAGGAGAGCTTGGTAGAAATTGCAAAAAACATCAAACATTTATACATACATCATCCATAATATAGGCATACCCATGCCTAGAATAAACTGACTCAAAGCATGGCCTCCAACCAATACACTAGGGATCCATGAAAGAATTGACTAAGGATATGGCCACCAAACATAAAATGTCGATCCATACCTCCATGACTCAATCAGGTTGTAGCCATGAAGAATACACATTCGAGATACAATATAACAGAACATGGCCATGGACCAATACAAAGTGGATCTATGTGACATTATATACATTAGTGAGACTGCTGACATGATGATTGTTAGGCACAGGCCAATTTTGAGGGAAAAGCACGACGTAGGAGGCAGATGCGCATGCAGAAGAAGAAACACTTGTAAGGAATATGCACATGCAGTAAAAGTAGCACGTGCAAAACATATGCGCATGCAGAAGAGGAAGGCATGTGAGGCACGCATGAAAGAAGAACTAGCCATGTTAGGGTTAGGGTTTTGGTAAGAGAATGTAGTGGCTGGTAGGTCGAAAATATGTATAAGTAGATACCTAGGAGGTCTAGGTCAAAGGGGGGGTTTTAGAGGTTTGTTGTTGTTCTTTTTGGGTTGGTCAGTGTTACTATGATGTAAAAAGACAGAATGACTGTAAATCTGATCGATCTTGTAAGCTGTTGAGATGAAGAGAGGGAAGAAGGAAGATATTGAGGGTTAGATCATAGGTTGATTAGCCTAATGTGATCTAGTCCACTTCATTGTAGGTCTCGACCGATTTGGATGGAGCGTTGTAATGTGTGAGGCATTGTAGTTTTGGAACCATAATAATAAAAGAGAAGAGCAACTAAATCTTTGTGGACGTATCCCGGGAGGGGTGAACCACCGTAGATCATGTGTTATGTATCTCTTTTGTTGTTAATGATTATATGTTAAACAAATGTGTGAATGACTAGATAGATCTGCTACTTTACATGCATGAGCAAGAATGACGGGGTATTCCATATAAGTTGAATGTTGAAGTAATGAATGAAGACTATAGAGTTTAATTAGAGATCCCCACTCATTTCCAAGGTTGCAAGCACATAAGCGTTGCAACCACCTATAAGAACTATCTTGGGTGAGACTGCACAATGCATCCTCTGTGCTGTGTTTCCTTCTGGTTTACTAGGAGGGCCAGTAGTTTTAGGGGGGTTTTGTTGGAAACCAAGGGGATCTAAAATTAGGTCAGCCCAAGAAGGGCAGCAGGAGTGAACTATAACCAACAAATGGTTCCTTTGCCGGTTGGAACAGAAAGGGATTGAGTGAATGAGATCTGCTGAAGAATCATGAAAAGAATGTCAGATCTGGTGACACAACGTTAAAATAATGAGAATATAAAAGTGGATGTTAAGACCGTGGAACCCAACAAAGGCAGAAATTGAGAGCTAGTTGAAAACAAAGGAGATGGAATTTGTGCAGAAAGATAAAAGAAACCCAAAGTTAACACCGCACAAATATTTGGAAAAGTACACATTTAGCGACTTGCATGAAGTATTTTTCTATGATTTCCCGCATGTGTTGAAGGAATGGATATTGAGGTTGAAAGAAAACCATCCTAAAAATCGGATCAGACAACTAGAGTGGAATCCGATGGAGATCGCGCAGTTACAACAAATTGATAATAAATTTACACACACAATAGATTTCTGGTTAGACAACATTGTTGCAGTATTTATCACAGAATTTGTAGTAGATATTGTGAAGTCTTAAAATGCAACAAAGAAAGAGTTCCTGAAGGGACCTTGAGGTAGGCATATCATATCATTGTATACCTCCATTAAGATGTTACTATATAACAAAGGGGTAATGACAATAGCCTCATACAACTAAACTTACTTGCATGAATGGGGGAAGGGGGGAAGCACTGACAAGAGACAGAGAAATGGAGGAAGAGATGGATAAAGGAAAGAAGGAGGATTCCTTAGATCCAATCATGATGGAGGAAGATCATATTAATAAGATCATGGAAACAACTGGAAGAACACACAACGGAGTACCCTACCAATATAAAATGAACAACAAGAAGAGAGCCATAGATGCGAGGGAAGGTTTGGCAAGTGATGAAGAAGAGGTAGAGGATCTCCCGAGTGTGGAGAAGATTGAGGAAATCCTGTGTGCGACATATGAAAGGAAGACAAGAGGTACAAGAGTAGAAACTAGAGGCATAATTCCTATCCATATTAGTTCTAGTGTGGAACACATAAACCCATGTGAGACTAATACACTAGAAAGAACACCACTGTTTAAACAACTGAATTTCAGTGGAAGAAACGCAGCAGGAAGTACATCTACACAAGGAGAAACAAATGGGGGAGCCATTTTAGGAAGAATTAGTCAAGGATATACACCGCATGGAGGTAGTAGTTCATCATTCATGATGACAGGAAATGATCCCATCATCAGGTTACCAAAATTCAAGGGAGAGGTGTTGGAGGACCCTGAGAAGCACTTGTTCATTTGTGAAAAGATCTAGGAAGAAAAGAAGATTACATATGAGAATACCGAACTTTCATAGTTAGCCATCACTCTAAGAGAACACACACTGGATTGGTACATGGGCTTAGCTACAAATAGTCCACCAAGAACAACCAGAATGATTGTGGATATCAATAAGCTGTTGATAAATGAATTCCATAAGCATAGCTCCGAGGATAAGTACATGAGTGAGATGATAGAGATCAGGAAGAAACCAAGAGAATCTGTCTGGGAGATATACTAGATATTCAAACGATTGAAGGGAAAGATGAAGTATGCCATGATAGATATGCAACATAGGCATCTGTTTGTGAATTCACTACTACCACACTTGAAATACCCTTTGAGACAAGAAAAGTTTCAGATCCAGGCAGAGGCTCTGCAGGAATCCTTGTAACTAGAAGATAACCAATATCAGAAGACAGATCCAACAATAGAGGATCTCAAGGAAGACCTGAATAATCTAACATTTCAATTAAACTAGAACAAGAGTAAGGACAAAAGAGAAGTTGTTTGGTGTACCACATGTATGATAGAAGGAAACCACAAGAACGAATGCCCAACATTCTCACAGTACATGGAAACGAGACTGCCAAACCCTTTTCCGACAGGAGGACTATGGTGTGATATCTGTAAGACACAGGGGCATGATCCATATCACTGTCCAATGATGCAAAAATACCAGACAGTGCCTAAGTGTTCATATCACAACTTTTTCAAGTTAGTAGGCTATGATGACAAAGATTATAGGACAATGGAGTTGATGAGGGAAAGAATATCAGACACTTATAGGGTGCAGGAAGAGATGATGACAGGGAAAGATGTACCACATTTTAACCAAGTATCAACCCTATATAACACTACACCATAGCAATATAACACTACGCAACCGCAGTAAAATACTGCACAACCACAGTGTAATCCTACGCAGTATAACCAGGTGCCACAGTACAATGCACCGCGAGGAGATCGAGTTGTCTACAGAGGTGGAGGACGAGGTAGAGGAGGCTTTGGAAGAGGCAGAGGACCGGTGGTATTCCATAACTGTCAAAAATTAGGACACTATGCAATAGAATGTCCACTTCCACATACGACATGTATGTATTATCGCGCATCAGACCATGACACAGAAGACTATCCGACACTATTGGGGAAGATCCAGAAAAAGATAAATTAGAACAATCAGAATGTTCAATGGATCTCTGCAGAAGCAAGGGATGATAGAAGAAATATCAACATAGTTACGCACAGAGGAGCTAAGATAGGAGATGACGCAGTAAGACGAGATCCAACACAACACCAATGGGTGAATAAAAATGTTGAACCATAGAAGCAGTTTGATACGCAGAACGAAAAGGGGATATTCAATCAAGATAGACAAGAATTCTTGAAGCCAGACATTGCATCTACATAAACTGTGCAACATACTCAGGACGTACCAATGTATGAGATGCATTCATCGATGGATCACACTAATGAAGCACAACCCCTAGGATAAGTAAGTACCATAAAGGATTTTCTGCAATTCTGTATTAAACTACTAAATGATCCATCATCTATTAAAGTGTTACAAAATATGTTAGAAAGATGTAGCACATATGTAGATGGAAATCTAGAACAGAAAACAGTTAATCATTTGCATACGAGGAGGAGGACAAGCAAAGAATTTAGACTGAATGCCAACATTGGATATTTCAACATGGGGGATATCATACTAGATTTAGGCTTCGAAGTGAATGTACTACCCAAGAAGACATGGAAATGTATGGGAGAACCCACATTAGGATATTCACCTGTTCAATTGAAATTAGCAAATCAACACAGGGTTCTACCAATTGGAAGGCTAAAGGGTGTGACAATATATCTGGATCGAATGTGCACTAAAGCCGATTTCAAAGTGATAGAAATAATGGATGACACAACACCTTATTCGACATTTCTTGGCTTGGATTGGGCATTTGATAATCAGACCATAATAAATCTGAAGACGAGGAAGATGAAATTCGAGTCAAGAGAGTACATAGTCATTGCACCATTAGATCCATCAGAAGGAGAAAGGTTTGTAGAACCCACTTGTTTATACCTGGAGGAAATTAACTAGTTATATAGGACCACCGCACGAGAAGAAGATTATGTGAATCCAACTGCAAATGGGGTAATCAATTGGAGAAGTATCACATCATGCACGTCAGACTCAGATACAGTGTTGGAGAATTGGCAGTAGAGATTACATGAAGTATCCACAAGAAGGTGCGCAAGAATAGACCACACAATAAGATGGATAGGTACAAAGATAAGAGAACCTCCCATCTTTCATGGGGTGAATGAATTAGAATAATTCCTAACAATATACGAAGATGAAGTGCTATAAAATCAGAGGCTCTTAGATATTGATATAGCACTCAAGGAAACACTTGCAAGATGGCAGGGTGCACACAAAGAGACAGTCAAGGACTGGTACCAATGTAAGAGATTATTGCACATCAGATTTGGCATAGAACAGGGAAGCAACCAACTATAAAGATATGATGGACATGGGACACCAGGAGAACACTTGGAGAAGTGCAGACACTATGGAGAATGACACCACCAGAAGAATGGTCTCATCACTTTATTCACACATTGGAAGGGATTCCAACAAACTGGTATGTACACCAGGAATTCAACAAAGGCACTGCAGAATGGACAACATTACAACATAATTTTATAGTCACCTTCTCATTTTAACATGAGAACCCCGACATATATTCAACACTCAAATAGATCAAAGGGGTAATATTCATTCAAGAACTAGAGGTTGAACTCATAACATAGTACCAACAACATAATAGACAGACAATGAAAGAACTATTTTCGTGCTACCATGTGTAGGAAGAAGCACCAGATGAACATGACCCATGAAACATTCAAATCATAGAAATTGAAGGATAAAGGGAGGTGGAAGGTCTATCTCTCGAATCAGAAGTATTTACTATGCCAATCAAAGTGAAGAAAGTGAATATTGGGACAAATGACAATAAAAAAATGGCCAGTATTGGGGATTACTAGGACAAACAAACAATAGAAAGAATAATAGAGTTGTTGTGTGAGTACAGTGACATGTTCCCAACAATGTTTACAGAGATGAAAGGCATAGCAGGAGAGCTAGGTGTTGTGGGGTATTCTACCCTATAGACTAACAAGCTAGGGCTTAAACTTGTATGTAGATCATGACCCTTCATAAGCTACTTTTAACCTTCTACCCTGAATCTAAAACCCTTTTTTACAAGCAAACAAGGGAAGAACCAACTAACCTTTTTATCGACGGTTGGTGTAGATCCTCCGTTGAGCTTTATCTCCTTGCTTCTGCTGCTCCTTCCAAAAAGCGATCTTGCAATCAAGACAAAACTATGCATGCATGCTATTGTTCTACTAGAGGGTTAGAGATTAAACACAAATCACATAAAACCTATAAGACTCATGTATTTGGGACGGGAAAAGTATCTTTTTATTAATCTCAATATGAACCAACTTACAATGATTTTAGAGACCGGCCACCGCTCCTCGATCCTGATCCTGGGCTCCTCCTCTTCTTTGTCCTCC
>JZKD02S1581352.1:11784-24638 GCA_000966675.3 Picea glauca | reverse complement strand
GAAATTGAATGATGCTTTCCTACATGACCCTTTTACCACCCCTTTCACAGATGAGGTATTAGATAATGTAGGAGGCTAGGAAGCATACTCATTCACAGATGGATTCTAAGGCTACTATAAGATCAATATATCCCTATAAGACAAGTAAAAGACCACTTTTATCACATAATGTGGATCCTACCAGTACACAGTTATGCCTTTTGGAATGAATAATGCACCAACAATATTCTCAAGACTAGTCATAGCTGCATTCAAAGAATTCATCCATCAATTTTTAGAAGTATATCTGGATGATTGGATAGTCTACAGTCTATTGAAAGATCATGTAGAGGTATTAAGGATGATGTTGGAAATATGCAGGCAATGTCAGATATCATTAAATATCAAGAAGTGCATCTTTGGGACACCTTTTGGGATACTATTGGGACATATAATGTGCAAACAAGGTTTGCTAGTAGATCCTGCCAAGATTGCAGTGATTGTCAATTTACCGCCACCAAAATTAGTACATCATTTGAGAGAAACATTGGGACACACATGATACTATAGGAAATTCATAAAAGGGTATGCACAAATCACTGCGTCGATGGAGAAACTCTTGACGAAAGATAGTAAATTTAAGTGGAATGAGGACTATCAACAAGGATTGGACACTCTAATAGAGAAGATGGTTACAACACCAATACTAGTATTCCCAGATTGGGAAAATACATTTCATGTGCATGTAGATGCATCAATGATAACACTTGGAGTTATTATGGTGCAACCAGGAGTAGGAGAGTTAGACCATTGTATAACATTTGTAAGCAGAAAATTGTTAGATTTAGAGAAAAACTACAATACTACAGAAAGAGAAGGCTTAGAAATGGTATATTCACTACAGAAGTTCAAACACTATCTACTTGGGAAACACTTTAAAATGTTCACATATCATTCTTCCCTCAAATACCTAGTCAATAATCCAGTATTGGGGGGTAGAATTTGTAGATGGTTATTGTTGTTTTAGGAATTTGACTTTGAAGTTATAGTCAAACCAAGGAAGTTGAATGCAGGACCTCATCACCTATCAAGGATCACCAATGGAGAAGAACCTATGAATTTAGAGGACAACTTCACTTATGCATAGTTATTTTCAATCCAAGTAGATGATGAATATTTTGTTGACATCTTTCAATACTTGAGTACAGAGATCGCACCATAAGAATTTAACATTGCATAGAAGAAAAATCTGGTAGTCAGAGCTGCAGACTATCAATTGATTGCAGGACACTTATATAAGATGGGTGCACAAATCATCTTGAGAAGATGTGTACTAGAACACGAAATGCCTAGGATTTTAGCAGAGGCCCAGGAGGGAATAGATGGAGGACATTATGCAGGAAAATATACCACACAGAAGGTATTGCGCATAGGATTATGGTGGCCAACCATTCACAAAGATGTAAAGGAATAATTCCAGAGATGTGATGTATGTTAGAGGGTTGGAAAACCTAATATATGGGATGAGATGCCCCTAAGACCACAAGTAACCTTGCAAGTATTCGAAAAATGGGAAATAGATTTTGTGGGAACAATTAATCCACCAGCAAAGAGTCAAGAGAAATTTATATCATTATGGTGACAAATTACTTAACAAGATGGGAAGAAGAAGCACCAGTAAAATATTGCAGCACAGAGACAACATCACAATTCCTATTTGAGCAAGTGATCACTAGATTTGGATGCCCAAGGATTTTGGTGAGTGATCAAGGCACTCACTTCATCAATAGCACTATCAAGGCTATGATTGAGGAGTTTGAAGTCTATAATCAAAAGAGTACACCATATCACCCTCAAGAAAATGGAATAGTGGAATCCTTTAATAAGATCCTAGAGAATGCACTGACAAAGATCTGTAATTCCAACAGGGACGATTGGGACTTGCAGATACCAAAAGTATTATGGGCATACATGACTACATGCAAAAAGTTGACAAGGTAGACACCATTCAGGTTGGTGTTTGGAAAAGAAGCAGTGGTTCCATTAGAATTTTTGGTACCTAGTCTTCCCATAGCAGCAATCACTAACATGACAGAATGAGGCATAGTACAAGAAAGGCTAAGTCAGTTGATGGTGATGGAAGAAGATAGGATTCTAGCAAGATTTCACCAAGAAGTACAGAAAGAAAGGGACAAATCTTGGCATGATAGACATATTAAAAGGAAGAGTTTCAAGGAAGGAGACCTAGTCTTGGTGTATGACAGTAAATTTCTTTAGCACCCAAGAACATTCCGAATGCATTGGTTGGGACCATATGAAGTGAATATTGTCACCGATGGGGGAGTTGTACAGTTGAAATATTTAGGAGGTACAAAAATCAGATGAATGATCAATGGGAGTTGACTGAAGTTGTATAAGGACAATCGACCTCCTAGTAATTAGAAAGTACCGTGCAGTAAAGAGATATGTATATAGTGTGAAAAAAAAGAAGAAGAAGAAAATCCATAAAAAGTAAAAAGGATAAAAATAAAAACAAGTTAGTGCACATGGAGGGCCATGACAGACTATAACTGGGCAGATGGAACAAGGAGCTGCAAGAAAACCAGGGTTCGAAAATGTGACACGTAGAAGAGAAGTTAACGGGTAGAAAGGTATAGTGCACAGGAAACACAATGAAAATCGAAAAAGTGACAATTATCAGTGCGACACAACTGTCACTTCCCTATGTCGCTATAAAGTATGAAAGAGGGAAGAAACCGACCCATTGTGTTATTTGCTAAGGAGAAAAACACTGAGTCAAGTGGAAGAGAAATAAAGTGTGAAATTACGCTACCATTTGTCGAGTTGAGAGCTTGTAGTTTGGATTTAACCACCATGTCACCACCGAGGGTTGGAGCACCAAGCAGAACCAAATGAAGCACACATAGTAGAAAACAGGTACCATAAGGTGGAACCAACGAGATTCCCACAATGGTGGATGTGGACAAAATCCACACATCAAAGTATGAGTAAACCACATTACATGTGGAGGAGGAGAAGGAAACCGCATAGGAGCTTGAGCAGCCGATAGAGGATGCCGAACAAACAAAATCCGACGTGTCCAAGGGAAAAGGGCCACAGGAAGCAGAACCGACCATGGATTCCACACAATTGGCCCTAGAGCTGGAACCAGAGAAGGAAACAGAGAAATAGGGTGGGGTATCGTCCTAACAAGGGAAAAATAAGCTGAGAGCATAAATAAATATGCAATGCGTGCAATGCACACATGCATAACTAAGTATAGTAATGTCAAAAATTACCAATGAAGTGAAAAACGAGGATAACATGGTAGGAGGAGTGAATAGACTTAAATACTATGACCATGATGTTTCTGATGCCACAAAGTTCTCATATTTGGAAACGCAAAGCTACCTAGAGAGCAGGGGAGAGGGCCCATTAGGCGCGCTACTGTTGGAGTCTGCACAATGGATCCTGGGACTGTACAACACCGACATCATGAACCTATTAGACATACCGCACTTCGGGCACGAGAAACACATAAACATATGTGTTAAAAATTTGTTATCAAGGGTGCATAGAGGCATCTTATGGATGGATAGGCTAGTGCCGATCAATGTTGACCTCATCGCATAGATTATAGGGCTACCCACAGATGGGGAGAAGCCGAAGAAATACCTAGAAGACAAGACTAAGGAAAAATCCATCTCAGATGAGATAAAAAAAACATATGGCACAAAGAGGGGTAACAAAGGTATCCAGATCAATGACATCAATGATCCTACGACACGATTTGCAACCAAATTTCTCGGTTTTAAATTAATGCTCAAGTGTTGAAAATAAGAAGTGCCCACAAGAGTAGTAGTAGCTACGATGTAGTGCACAAAGGGGAGCTCGATGAGGTGGGGCTTGTATCTAATCAACTCATTCCTTGAATATTGTAAGGATGTGCAAGACTGGTTCTCTAAGTTCCACTACTCATGGTTACTCATCATCATTGTACTTATTAGGTGGAACGAACCTACATACATGATGTTCCTTCCAAGGACAAAAACATGTGGTGCAATGCGCTACACGTTGTTGCGAAGCACAATAGATCCCAAGGTAAATAAAGTCAACAATGACATGTTCGCTCAAAACTTAATAGAGATCCATAACAACTTGGTAGATACATGGAGGATCTCACTAGAAACTGTCCAGGAGTATGGGTAGATAGCGAATTTCTGGGCATCACGTCACAACATGTAGCTACAGGAAAAGAAGGACCCAACGAAGGAGTGGTTGCGACTGAAGTACTATGTGATGATGCAGGACATCCACATGGAGGTCTAAGAATGGCATGAGGAATAGAAAATTCCAGATATTCCAAGAGAAACTCCAACAATACAAATCTAGACATAGGGTAGCACAGTCCCCACGCATTAGATAGGAAGGAATCACACTATCCAGTAAAAGAAATCAACAATAGGTACAGTGGGGGAAATAAGCTCAATTCGGAAGAAAAATAAAACACAAAATAAGTCACAACGTGGTCCTACACAGGGTCCACAGGCCATAAAGCATGCACCGAGAGGACCAAAAGGACAAGTGAGTGCAGAGGAAGTGAAAACAGAGGCATAAGATGCAACCATGGATGAAGAAATTGAGAAGGATACCGGCATGGATACACAGATGCTAGAAGCATATGAAAAACTAGAGGCCCTAAGGAAGAGAACATGGGAGAAAGCAAGGGGCTCCAGGAAGAAAGCAAAGGCCCACATGAAACAAATGGAAACATCATTGACAATAGATGACGTGGAGTTGATAGCCACGACAGTAGAAGATTGATTGTTAGAAGTATGGGAAAATGTGGAAAACCATTGAGCTTCAATTTTGGAACAGGTGCAGGAGGTAAAAAATGCGTTAGAACAGTTGAGGATCAAGGTGGAACAACAACAAAAGGAGAAACCAATGCTAGTAAGAGAAGGAGCACCTGTCGGAGAGACAATACAAATCACAGTGCAGGGAAGTGATAACTTTATCATAACACTAAATATGGTGTTCATTGATGAGGAAACAATGCAGAATCCCATGAAGGATGTCGAAACGTTGGACTCGACATTACCCAAGATACCAACAAAGGTGTTGTATAAGTTACAAGTTAGTGTCATGCAAGAGATTTAGTCCATAGCAAGGTCTGACACGACAAATATACAAATAACATAGGAATAAAATATGGTATTGAAGGAAGGCATCAACTAGGAAGGGAAAAAGAAAGAGATATCACAACAAAAAGTGGACGATATGGAGACCCAGATAAACACAGTCTTTCAAGCCATATCATACGACACAACATCAGAGGAAACATCTTCGGAGGAGAAGATAACAAAGATAGCGCAAACTCTGCAGCAATATAAAGAGAAGATCAAGGAACTGAAGGAGCGCGTAATACCTACGAATCCGCCAATAGTCTGAGTGCAAAGAGAGAAAGATGCGACAACAATTACAGAAAACATTGCGTAGAACATACATAGAGTGGCAGAACTGCTAGAAAAGAGTGACCAACTATGGACCCAACTACTAGAGGATGGGATCCTACAAGAGCTGCGAGGAAAGGAAGTTAAATTTCATGCAACAATGGAAGATGTCAAGCAGTGACAGAGAATAATGTCATTGTCAGAGAAGATCAAGACAACCATAGAAATGAATAACCTTCAGGCAAAAGAAAAATCGGTGCAACCACAAAAGATCGCACAATAGGCTCAGTTGGAGCCTCTACAGGAAAAGGAAGAACAATTGGTCATGGAAATAGACGGAATGAAAGAATGCCACGAACATATAGTCTTGGAAGGGGGAGATATATTATGACCACGAGTCAATGCATAGGTGGTTGAAGCCATGTCAACAAAGAGTGGCTAGGCTCAAGAGCAATGCCAATGGATAGTAGATATGTACGAAGCGATGGCACAAGAAGTGGCAGACAATGGAGTTAGGAAATGACTCGAGATGAGTCAAAATGTTAGTGTTGGGGGCCTATTGAGCATAGGCTAGTTTTGAGGGAAAAGTATGATGTGGGGGGCAGATGCGCATGCATAATAAGAAACACATGTAAGGCATACGTGCATGCAGGAAAAGAAACACGTGAAAAATAGACGTGCATGCAGAAGAAGAAGGCATGTGAGGCACGCATGAAATAAGACCTAGCCATGATAGGGTTAGGGTTTTGGTAAGAGAATGTAATGGATGGTAAGCCAAAAATATGTATAAGTAGGTACCTAGGAGGTCTAGGTCAAAAGGGGGGGGATTAGAGGTTCTTTGTTGTTCTTTTTGGGTTGGTAAGTGTTACTATGATGTAAAAAGACAGAATGACTGTAAATCCGATCGATCTTGTAATTTGTTGAGCCGAGGAGAGGGAATAAGAGAGATATTAAGGGTTAGATCATAGGATGAGGAGCCTAGTGTGATCTAGTCCGCCTCATTGTATATCTAGACTGGATTGGATGGAGCATTGTAATGCCCAAGACGTTGTAGTTTTGGAACCATAATAATAAAAGAGAAGAGCAGCTAAATCTTTATGGACGTAGCCTAGGAGGGGTGAACCACGATAGATCATGTGTTATGTGATGGAATGTTATGTATCTCTTTTGTTGTTAATGATTATATGTTAAACAAATGTGTGAACGACTAGATAAATATGATAATTTACATGCATGAAAAAGAATGATAGGGTATTCCATATAAGTTGAATGCTAAAGTAATGAATGAATACTACAGAGTTTAATCACATATCCCCACTCATTTCCCAGACTACTAGCACCTGAGCATTGCAACCACCTATAAGAATTATCTCGGGTGAGACTGCGCAGTGCATCCTCTACGTTGTGTTGGCTTTTGGTTTACTAGGAGGGCCGATGGTTTTAGGGGGGTTTTGTTGGAAACCAAGTGGACCTGAACCTGGGTCAGCCCAAGAATGGTAGCAGGAGTGAACTATAACCAAAAATGACCATACCATAATCTCTCAAGTATTCACACAATCTCCATCACAGCCTGGGCAAAGAATATAAAAAAGTGAGAGCCCAACCCAGGGTCTTTGTCCTGATCCTAATGTAGTATGATTCTATCCATGTGAATAGATGTGCCAACATAGAACATGGTAGAAACCACTTGATTACCGATCATCAAGGTATAGCATTAACAAGTGCGAGGGAAATCACCAATGATGATAATGACTCCCAAGGTACCCTATTACATTCCAATGAATGTGAATAAATGAGTTGAAGTTGAACATTCATGGAACCATTCGATCAGAGGCCAATCATGTAAACCCACTTTTGAGAGTGAGGAGACATTCCATTAAGGCATACAGGTTCCAAGGTACTAACTGGTTTCTAAGCTTACTTCCTGGATACTATATTGAAGTTGACAGGAGAAGACTCATTGAAGGAGGGCCATGATGTTTCTCCCATCATTGACATGAAACTGACATAAGAAAGTGATGTGAGATGATAGATCAACTGAGTACAAACTGACACAAGGATGAATGTAGGTAAAACTACAGAGTGATTGATTTGGGTTTAAAAGACTTCCATTGAACATGATGAGGCATGAAAAACGACTTCGAAGCATTGACTCGACGAGAGATAGACCAAAACATAGTGATACAATCATTGGGGAAATATTTGGGTGAGCCGAAGGAGTATGAGGACTCATAGGATTGGCATGACTCAGAGACAAGTATATTATCCAATTGTAAATAAAGATGTAAACAAGTGCCATGTTCAAAGGAGACAACAAATGATTGTCATAATGTTTTCCAAAAAACGTGATCCACTTCCTTCAATTTTTCCCCCACCATGATTGGCGAGTACCCCTTTGTTTTTTAACGAGCTTGAGGGGGATAACATATGATCGGTATAGCTCATCTTCGATGAGTCCATCTTCATAAGTTTAACGAACCTGAAGAAGGAGGGGTTAGGTCCCATATGGGTCCTTCTATGCATAATTTTAATGTGCCTAGAGAAGGTAAGCTCAAGGTATTTTCACATTTAATGACTTTGAAAAGATCTTAGAAGACTACAAGGGTGTCCTTTTTCGTAAATTTAGCCCCGCGAGCCAAAAAAAGTGTAAAACAATACAAGGGAGAACTCTTCTAGTCAAGGTTGACTAGAGTATTCCTTTTTTGTAGTTAGTCCATCTAGCCTGAAAAAGGGTTAAAATTACACCGAATAGATGCCCTTTAAAACCTTTTAATGAGTGTGAAAGGAAACAATCTCACTAGACAATCTTTTCATGTTTGGGGTGTCTGAAAAGAGATTAAAGGAGACTCCAAAGAGTTCCCTTTTTGTAGTTAGTCTTATGAGGCTAAAAAGGGGATAAACTAATACTTGAAAGACGAATCTTTATTGTTTAATGATCTCAAAGAAAGACAAAGTATGTTCGAGGTGTCTGCTTCATTTTTTAACGAGATTTAAACAGAGAATGAAACTATACTCGGGGTTAGTTTCATTTTTAATGAGCTTGAAACCAAAAAGGAACTATGCTTAGAGTGATACCCATTGATGGGTTTCTTCCCAACATGATATCCAAAGGTTAATATTTTTCCCCCATCATGAGTGGAAAATTTAACGTCCTACCTCTAACATGATTTCCAGAGGCTGGAGACATGCCCCACAAGATTCTGTTCATCTACCGACTCTTCTTCTGTAGCCATTTAGACTCTCTACTAGTAATAAGAATAGTTTCACTAGAGAGGGAGGAAGAAAGATGGTCGATTTCCACAAGCATAGGAAAGGAAGGTTCAGCTACTAAACCTGGTGGAAGACCCTACTCAAATGGAGGGAGATTTGTTTCATTTTTTAATGAGCTTGACACAGATAGGGAACTATGCTCATAAATACTACGTACTACTGAAAGATAAGTGATTCAAAGGATTGTTGCACAGTAGTTGAAATTCTGCTTAACGTGGAAACCTTTGGGGTGTCAGGGAGAGGAAAATGAAAAATTCCCATTAGCGAGGAATACTTTAGGAGACCTACCCCTACACTCTCATACTCAAGACTGGAATGTCCCATAAAATGGACATTATTTTCTGGGGAGTTATGTATATTTGGTGTGCAATAGTCAAGTTGGTCAACAATCGCAATTTTCCCTTGATGGGGAAATTGCAACAGATGAAAAACTGAAGATGCGACGACAGTAATTTCATAAAACCAACTACGACCAAGGAACAAATTATAATCTTGGGGTGCATCAACCACTTCAATGTTGTTGGGTATATGTTATATTCTTTGCACGACTAGCTCTAGTGTCTACTACATTGTGTCAGGAACGCAGGGAGGTTTGAGGGGGGGTGCATGGGGGTGATATCTTCCCATGTGGGGGTTCGGGGGAAACACCCCCGAGAATTTATTTTTTCCTCAAGAAACATGTCACATTTTTTTCCTCGTTTTTCATGTCGCCTCGATTTTTGTCTCCATTGTTGGACGTTTTTTTGGCACATGGTTTTTTTTTCCGATAGTTTTCTATTTTCAGTTAAGGAATTAGGGTGGCTGACTAATCCATGTCATTGGGTTAGGGTTTTATATGCCTATGGATCCTATATTTATATTGTATTGTAAACAATGTATTACTATGATTGAATATAAAATATCTTGGTTTTCCCGGTTTGGGTTTCCAAGGGAAAAATATCTGTGTAATCTGTGTATTTTCCATTGTATATTTTCTGTTCTTTTACTGAAAATATGTTTGGAGTAAATATTTTACAAGGTTAAAATCTACATTTGGTATCATATCTTTGGTTTCTTTAGGGGGATGCCTTTGTGGTCAAGGGTTTGGCTCGGGACTGTGATAAGCCTTGTTACAATGGGAGATCTGTGGTATTTATTTTTCAGGTGAAAAGAAATGGTGAGCAGTTCAAAAATGGAGATCGATAAGTTTAATGGGAAAAGTTTTGAGCTGTGGAAGTTCAATATGGAAGATCTCTTGGTGGAAAGAGATCAGTGGATCGCAGTGGATCCATGTACTGCACCTAAATGAACTTCAGTAGATGATTGGAAAAATTTGGATCGGAAGGCGAAGAACATAATCCGACTGTGTCGCTCATATTTAATATTACTGAATGTATCAGAGGCAGCTACAACCAAAAAATTATGGGATAAGTTGGGGAAGTTGTATCAGTCTAAGTCCCTAGTAAATTAACTTTTCCTGAGAAAGAAGTTGTATAACCTGAGGATGAGAGATGGAGACTCGGTGGTAGAGCATTTGAACGCCTTCAATATTGTGGTAAGTCAGTTAGTATCTATTGAGATTAAAATTTCATATGAAGATAAGTGTATTAGTTTACTATGCTCTTTACCAGACTCATGGGATAGTCTAATTGTGGCCATGGGTAGTAATACAAATGCCTTGAATTTTGATGAAGTGGTCTCATCCTTGTTGTTGGAGGAGATGAGACGGAAGAACATAGAAGGACAAATAACCAACAAATTATTTGCAAGAGGATGCTCATAGGAAAGAAATGGATCTAAGTCCTCAAGTGGCAGATATAAATCTCTGAGAATTTTTCTAAAGGTATGTTGGAGATGTGGAAAAGAAGGGCACTACAAGAATCAATGTATATCCAAAATTGATAAAAAGAAGGGATCTAAAGAAGCTCCTTATACAGTAGAAAATACCTCCAAGGAAGAAGGAGGGGCTGTGTACTTGGATTATTCAAGCACACATGCAGATCATGAGGCATGGTTGGTTGAATCAGGTGCATCCTTTCATATGACTCCTCACAGGGAGTGGTTCTGTGAATATGAAAGGTATGATGGAGGTAATGTTTTCCTAGGTGATGATTCGATAACCATAATCATAGGAAGAGAAAAATTCAAGTTGAGGCTCATAGATGGAAGGATTATAACACTACCTGGTGTTCGACACATCCCAGGTTTGGCAAGAAATTTGATTTTTGTAAGCAAAATGGACGATGCAGGGGTAAAAACAATATTTGAAAAGGAAACCCTTAGGATGGTTCGATGAGAAATGGTGTTGCTGAAGGGAGTTTGTTTTGGAAATCTGTATAAGATGAAAGGAAGAACTATTAGTGATGGGTTTAATAGTTCCATTGTTCCATATATTGGATTTGAAGTAGAAAGAGCCCTACAATATTTGGAGAAAAGGTTATGTTGTGGCATCAAATATTGGGGCATATAAGAGAGAAAGGTCTTTGACTACTACACGGTAAAGGTATGGTTGAAGGTATGTCTAAATTCTCTCTGGATTTTGATTTCTATGAAAATTGTGTATATGGGAAGCAAAATCAGGTAAGATTCCCCTCTGGTGCAACGAGGGCAGAAGGAATTTTAAAGCTAGTTCACAGTGAGTGTTTGGACCTGTGTCGGTTCCATCATTGGGAAAATCTATGTACCATGTCTCCTTTATAGATGAATTCTCGAGGAATACTTGGATATATTTCTTCAAGAAGAAATCTAAAGTCTTTGACATGTTTAAAGAGTTTAAGGCTCTTGTTGAGAATCAAACATAGAAAAGAATTAAGGTGTTGAGGACAGATAATGGTGAAGAGTTTTGCGGGAATGAATTTGAAGAATTTTATAAGAAGCATGGTATAGCAAGGTTAAAAAATACTCCATATACACCTCAACAAAATGGAGTTGCAGAAAGGATGAGCATGACACTGATGGAAAAATCAAGGTGCATGCTCAGTGCTGCAGGGTTAGAGAAATAATTATGGGCAAAGGAAGTGGGTACTACATGTTACTTGATCAATGGATTACCCTCATAAATGATGGATGAAAAGACTCCACAAGAGGTATGGACTGGTAAGAAACCTTCTCTCACACATCTTAAGGTATTTGGCTATGAGGCCTATGTCCATGTTCCAAAGGAAAACAAGAGTAAGCTAGATAAGAAGGCTAAAAAGTGTATCTTTATTGGGTATAAAGATGGTCTCAAAGGTTATAATCTTTGGAACCCAGAAACTAAGAAGGTTGTGTATAGTTGAGATGTGGTATTTAGAGAAATGAAGTATGTTGTTAAACATGAAGTCCTACCAAGTAAGGAAAAACCAGAGAAAAAATAGTTTGATTTAAAGGATGATGAATGAGACTCTACAAAAGAATAGGGATCACAAGAAGAAGATCCTCATACTCCAGTATTGAGGAGATCGGTTCGAGAAATAAGGGTACCAAAAAGGTAACTCTATTTGATTTTCATTCAAATTTTTCTTTGTATATTACTTATGATGATCCTAGAATTGTCAGGGAGGCAATGGATTCAGAGGATGGAAAGCTCTGGAAAAAGGCTATGGATGAAGAAATGAAAAACTTGGATAACAATGAGACTTGGGATCTAGTGGAGTTGCCGACTGGAAGAAATACCATTGACAACAAATGGGTATTTAAAAAGAAGCTAAATGCATAAGGAAAAGTGGAGAAACACAAAGTTCAGTTAGTAGAAAAGGGTTATTCCCAGAGTGAGGGAATTGATTTTGGTGAGATTTTTTCTCCTGTTGCCAAGTTAACTTCTATACGATTTTTGTTAATTGTTGTTGCTGCATTTGATTTTTAAGTAGAATAGATGGATGTGAAGACAACATTCCTACATGGGGATCTGGAAGAAGAAATCTATATGAAGCAGCCAAAAGGTTTTGTTGTGAAGGGAAAGAAGGAGCTGGTATGCAAGATGAAAAAGTTTGTGTATGGTTTAAAACAATGACCAAGGATGTGGTATAAAAAATGTGTTACTTATATGCTGGGACTTGGCTTCACAAGGAGAAAAGAGGATCACTATGTGTATTTTAAATTAATTGGTGATCATTTGATTTATTTGGTATTGTATGTGGATGACATGTTGCTAAGAGGAAACAACAAGGAGATTATCCAAGATGTGAAAACTCA
>JZKD02S1581341.1:0-10260 GCA_000966675.3 Picea glauca | reverse complement strand
ATTCAAGGAAAACTTCATAGAACAAACCAATCTGAGGTGAAACCTAAACTATAAACTGCAAACAAAAAAGACTAGAAAGAGTTCCAGAAAACCCTTGAGAAGGACTATTTCTAATAGGGAAGAGGATGACTGCCTCTCTAAAAGAAATTTTATGGAATCATACATGCGACTGACACTTCCTCAGCTAGCATATACACGCGAGTTGTGAGAAGGTAGGGTGCAAGTACATGCATGAAGACCTTATACAAGCTGCGTGTACCTCTGTGGGTCTCGAAAAAAAAAAATGCAGTCAAGAAAAGAAACAGAGATAACTGGTATGGAAGACCAGAATCTCTGTTAGCTTAGACTTTTGCAGAAACTTTAAAAACAAGGAATGAAACCATCTTTTAAAAATACCCAAAAAATATTCCCAGAAACCCTAGAGTTCCCTAGTATGGTCACCAATTCTGTTGTGAGTGGGAAATCCCTCTATAGACTAGCACTTAGGGTTTTATCATGCATGCAGAAAAGACCTAAAGATTCCTACTTTCTACCATCGTCCCGGACCTAATCCCCATTATTCTTAAGAAAATACGTAGTTAAGAAGATCAAGTGAGCATACATTATTTTGGGCATTTGATATCGATCCTTCTTCACGCTTGATCGCTCTTTGACTGCAACTCTCCTCCCAAGGATGACTTTCATTCACACAAGACAAACAAAGAACTCCACATGCATTTGATCTACAGATTAATGGGTTAGAGAGTCAATCAACATGTATGCAATAAACCATGAAAACCTCATATGGTGGGACGGGAAAAGTACTTTTTGATTATTAACTTCAACAAATCAACTTACAATGATGAAGCTGGCCACTACTCAACAAACCTGGTCCTGGGCTCCTCTTCAACTATCCTCCAACTTATTTGCTCTATATTTCTCTTTGCACGAGGAAGGCTTAAGGTTGGGACAAATGGAATGTGCAATCGGGTATAGTTTCTTTACTATGATTCTCCTCTTCCAAATGGGACCCCTAACCCTTCTTTTATAGGCTAGAAGAAGCTAGGTATTTGGTCGAACTTCCAGCCATGCATGGCCAAAAGGTTTAGTTAACTTACCCAAAGCTGTGTGTTCTGTTAGCAACTTTCATTTTTTCATGATTTTGTAGGTACACACGGGCTGTCTTGGGCCAGCTAGCATGTACATGCGTGCAGTAATGGAGTAGGGTGCATGGGCCTTTATAAAAGAGGTTTTCAAGAAGAGTTGCTCAGCAGTGTTTTGGCAAAGAACGAATCTGAGATGGCCTGATGCCAAGTAAGCATGTCTGGTGCAAATTAGGGTTATAACACATGGGCAGTTCCATCGAAGTGAAATATTGGGAAAAATTGCCTTGTAAAATATTGTGATTTCATATTCAATATGGATCGTTCATTATAAGTCACAGATCTGACGGTAGAAGTTATTTTTTAGGGGTTTTTTTCCCTAGAAGGAAACCCTCTCTTATGAGGGAATTGTATTGGGGCTGTGTATGATGGTGAATATTGTTTTCTGAGTAAGGAGACTATGAGAGAAATAAGAGGAAGTTACAACGAGTGTGTTGTAGGTTGTATCCCTTCATTTGCTGGATAATAATAAAGGAAGGACCTGGCAATTTCTCTACTGGACGTAGCCCACACTGGGTGAAACACGCATATGTGTGTCTATATTGTATTGTGTATATTCTTTGTTTTATTTTTGAATTTGTTTTATTTTATTGCTCCACGGTCATGTTTTTCTAACAACTGGTATTAGAGAGAAAGGTAACTTGCAGGAAAAGAGGGTTCTTGGTTTGAGTGGGAGCAATGGCACAAGATGGAAAGTTTAGGTTCAAGCAATTTAACGTCCAAAACTACCAATTATGGAAGATGCAGATGGAAGATCATTTATATCAAAAGGATCTATTCCTACCATTGGGCAGAATAGAAAAAACACCGACGGCCATGAAGGATAAAGAATGGGAAGCTCTTGACAGAAAGGCACTAAGAACGATACAGATGAGTCTGGCAGTGTCGGTGGCTTTCAATATTTCAAAAGAAAATACAACGAAGGAGATGATGGACGGATTGGCTAAACTATATGAAAAAACCTCGACATCCAATAAGATATTTCTAATGAAGAGATTATTTAATATGAAGATGTGAGAAGGTGGGTCTATTGCAGATCATTTAAATGAATTTAATATAGTTACTAATCAGTTAAGTTCTGTAAAAGTGGACTTTGATGATGAGATCAGGGATCTTCTAATCTTGTGCTCATTTCTAGAACGATGGAACGGCTTGGTCATGGTTGTAAGTAACTCTGTCTCTAGTTAAACACTTTAAAATTTGATGATGTTGTTGGTGTTATCCTTAGGGAGGAAATGCGACATAAAAACACAGGTGAGACATCAGGTAATGAATTAAACATTGAGAACAAGGGAAGACAAAAGGATAGAGGAAAGGGATTAGGGAACCACAACAATTCTAGGAAGGGAAGATCCAAATCCAGACTGGAAAAGATAGAGTGCTGGAATTTTGGGAAGAAAGGACATCTGAAGAAAGATTGCAGAGCTCCAAAGAAACAAAGAGATGGACAATAGGAGAAAAATTAGGAAGCAAATGTAACAGGTGATGTGTTACAAGATGCTTTGATTCTTTCTGTAGATAATATTTCTGAGTCTTAGGTAGTAGATTCAAGGGATTCATTTCATGCCACATCCCATAGGAAACATTGTGTAGATTAAGTTCAAGGTGATTTTGGATAGTTTCATTTGGGTGATGATGCACCATGCAAAATTGTTGGAATGAGAAAGGTAAAAATAAAGCAAAGGAATGGAAACCAATGGTTGTTGAAATAGGTAAGATATGTTCCATATCTAAGAAAAAATCAAAATTCAATAGGAAAGATGGAAAGTGAAGGTTGTATATCCATACTTACAGATAAGGTGTGGAAGTTCACCAAAGGATCATTGGTGATAACAAAAGGAGAGAAGGTAGGTACATTGTATTCATGTACTAGTAATATTGACTCTTCTATCTCTTTAGCTTCTACAGGAGTGGATACAACACTGTGGAATCATAGGCTTGGACACATGAGTGAGAAAGGGATGCAGATACTTCACAAAAGAAATTTTTTGCCAGATCTTAAACAAATTGATTTGGATTTTTGTGAGCATTGAATTTATGGAAAACAAAAGAGAGTCAGATTTCTTAGAGTAGGAAAATAAAAGAAGAGTGAAAGGTTAGAGCTTGTGCATACATATGTATGGGGACCAGCTCAAGTATCATCTATTGGTGGCTCTCATTATTATGTTACTTTTATTGATGATGAAACTAGAAAAACTTGGGTTTATTGCATTCGACAAAAATTTTATGTTTTTGATACTTTTAAGAAATGGAAAGCTTTGGTTGAGAATGAGCCAGGAAAAATTTTGAAGTGTCTCAAATAAGAAAATGGAGGTGAATATTGCAGGAAGGAGTTTGATGATTATTGTTCATACCATGGGATTTGTAGAGAGAAGATAGTTCCAGGAACACCACAAGAAAATGGTGTGTCAGAAAGGATGAATAGGAGAATCATGGAGCATGCAAGGAGTATGATATTGCATGTTGGTTTGCCCTTACAGTTTTGGGCAGATGTTGTAGATATTGTTGTTTACATAATAAACAAAGGACCTTCAATATGTTTGGATGGTAGAATTCCAGAGGAGGTATGGATAGGTAAAAAGGTAAAATATTCCCTTTTGAAGACTTTCGATTGTGAAGCATTTATACATATTGATAAATAAAATAGAACAAAGATTGAGGAAAAATCCAAGAAGTGTACCTTTATTGGATACAGTGTCAATGATTTTGGTTATCGCTTATGGGATTATGAAAATCACAAAATCATTAGGAGTAGATATGTCATATTCAATGAGAAGGTCATGTACAAAGATCAGTTGCAGGGAAAGAAATAAGAAAAATAAAAACCAGAATACACAGTGCTTGATGAGATCACTGAAAAATAAATTCCAAATGTACTAGAAAATCAAAATGTACAACAATAGGAGCAACATGTACCTCAAACTCCTGCAAGTATTGTTAGAATGTCTACTAGGTTAAGTAGACCCCCTGAACAATACTCTCCTTCAGTGTATTATTTATTGTTGATTGATTCTAGTAAACCAGAATGTTATGAAGAGGAAATGCAAGTAGACACTAAAAAGAAGTTGGAGCAAGGAATGAAAGAGGAAATGGATTCCCTGGTAAATAGACAGACTTGGGATTTGGTTCAGTTGCTTGCAGGAAAAAGAGCATTGCAGAATAAATGGGTTTGCAAGTTGAAGGAAGAAGATGGAGGAAAAAAATGGTACAAGGCTAGACTTGTTGTAAAGGGGTTTGCACAAAAGAAATGTATAGATTTTGATGAAATGTTTCCTCCTGTTTTTAAAATGACTTCAATTAGGACTATTTTAAGTCTTGTGTTAGTAGAAGATTTGCATCTTGAACAGTTAGATGTAAAAACAACTTTTCTCCATGGGGATTTGGAGGAAGATATTTGTATGCAACAACCATAGGGGTATGAGGTCAAAGGAAAGGACAATTTGGTATGCATGTTGAAGAAGAGCTTGTATGGCCTAAAGTGAGCTCCAAGGCAGTGGTATTTGAAGTTTGACAAATTTATGAGAGAACAAGGTTATAGTAGATGTCATTCTGATCACTGTGTTTATTTTAAAAGGCTAGAAAATGGAAGCTATATTATCTTTCTATTGTATGTAGATGACATGCTTGTTGTAGGGTCTAATATGCAGGATATAAATGTGCTCAAGAAGAAATTAGATAATTCATTTGCAATGAAGGATTTGGGTGTTGAAAAGGAAATCCTTGGTATGAGAATAATAAGAGACAAAAAAAAATCGCAAATTGACATTGTCTCAAGGTGAGTACATAGAGAAGGTGTTGGAGAGGTTTAGAATGCAAAATGCAAAACCAGTTAGTACACCTTTGGCCATCCATATCAATTTAACTAAGGAAATGTGTCCCAAGACACAAGAGGAAATATAATGCATGTACAGGGTCCCTTATTCATCAATAGTTGGTAGCTTGATGTATGTGATGGTTTGCACAAGACCAGATATTGCACATGCAGTGGAAGTTGTGAGCAGGTATATGAAAAATCCAGGTAAAGAACATCGGGAGGCAGTGAAGTGGATTCTCAGGTATTTGAGAGGCACTCCTACTCATACATTATGTTTTGGAGGTTTAGACACTATTCTACAGGGATATGTTGATTCATATATGGCAGGTGATAAAGATAGCAGGAGGAGCACCACAGGGTATGTTTTTACTATAGGTGGAACAACAATAAGTTGGATTTCGAAACTGCAAAAGGTTGTTGCACTTTCAACAATAGAAGTAGAGTATGTTGTTGCTACAAAGGATAGTAAAGAAATGATTTGGTTACATAGGTTTATGGAGGAATTGGGAAAGAAGCAAGAGAATAACAAGTTGTATTGTGATAGTGAGAGTGTCATTCATATTGCAAAGAACTCAACCTTCCATTTGAAGACTAAGCATATAAAACTCAAGTACCATTTCATACGATCTGTCTTGGAAGATGGAAATTTGAAGTTGGAAAAGATACACACTAGCCAAAATCCTACAGCCATGTTAACAAAGCGAGTAACCAGGGAGAAACTGAGTTCCTTCTTAGTTTCAGTTGGTATTCAACATGAAGGTGAATATGAGAAATTTGTGAGGTCCAAGGTGGAGTATATTCTAGCATGTACAACAATAGTGGAGTTGTTGTGATTAGTCTCCAAGTGGGAGATTATTGGTTGTGGAGCCTAATTATCTTCCTGATTCAGATGTTTGTTTCATCCATGCTTGGACCCCATTCCCTAAAGGGGGGGTGTGGGGGGGATTTCCCCCCCACAACTATCGCTAGGAGGGTCGAGGGGGGGTGGAGATCATTTTTGTATCCCCCCCCCTGGCAGGGGATTCGGGGGTAGTGTTCCCGAAGCGAAATATTTGGAAAAATTACCTTGTAAAACATTTAATTTTGTAGTCAATGTGGACCGTTCATTATAAGGTCGCAGATTTGATAGTAGAAGTTATTTTTTAGGGTTTTTTTCCCTAGAAGGAAACCCTCTCTTATGAGGGAATTGTATTACGACTGTATATGATGGTGAATATTGTATTCTGAGTAAGGATACTATGAGAGAAAGAAGAGGAAGTTACAACGAGTGTGTTGTAGGTTGTATCCCTTCATTTGTTGGATAATAATAAAGGAAGGACCTGACTTGGTGGACGTAGTCCACACTAGGTGAAACACGTATATCTGTGTCTCTATTGTATTGTGTATCTTCTGTGTTTTATTTCTGCATTTGTTTTATTTTATTTCTCTGCGATCCTATTTTTCTAATAGGATGTCCTCAACCCCATCTTGATCAATTTTTATCAACAAAACCTAGACCTCTATCACAAGCTTGTTTGGAAACTGTAACAAATCCTTTAACCAATTTTTTTTTTTAATTCCATCGTCATTCCATCGTCAACAATGTACTCGTACTGTTATACTTGGCACATGTCTTGTATAAATTGATTAAATGTTGATTTCATATAATTGTTTAATATTCTTATCTAATTGTCATGGCGTTAACATGACAAGGTACCTTTTCAAAGGCACATGCAATGGTTCTCTTTGAAAGTAAATAAATCATATCCTCTTTCCATGGAAGTAATTATAATAAACTTTGTTCTCCATTTACATGTTATTATAGTAATAAAATTATTATAAAGTTTAACCAGATAATCCATGTGAAAGAAAAACACAACAAATTTTATTATAATTACTTCAATGGAAAGAGGATAACATTTCTTTACCTGCAAAGTGAATCGTTCCATGTGCCTTTGAACATGTACCTTGTCATGTCAATGCCATGGCAATTATATAAGAATATTAAACAATCATATGCAATAAACATTTTATCAATTTATACAAGACATGCCAAGTATAACGATATAAGTACATTGTTGATGATGGAATTTAAAAAAAAGAAAAACTAGTGAAAGGAGTCGTTACATAAACCATATCTCCTTCTTGATTATGTTCACATTAAATGTGATGAAATTGTATTTAGTTAGAGATGCTTTTGATATCTTATGCTTATAGAATATTACCACAACCCCAAATTCCTTTGATTTCTAGTCTCATTCCATTCACATTAAATGTGATGAAATTGTATCTAGTTAGAGATGACTTTGATATCTTATGTTTATAGAAGATTACCACAACCCCAAATTCCTTTGATTTCTAGTCTCATGTCTTTGATATCTTATGCTTATAGAAGATTACCACAACCCCAAATTCCTTTGATTTCTAGTCTCATTTATCCAGTCCACCACTAATTTGGAGTCCCTATACATTAATTATTCTTAAACCTTCTTCCGTGGCTATGGTCATGAGAATGGTGGTATATTTTATCTCTGCAAAGTTGTTGTTTGTGTCCATGCCAATCCCACACTCACATTAGATTTTATGATTTAGATTTAATACAAGAATCCCACCTACTCCACATGTGTTTTTGTTCTTATCAAAAGCACTATCAAAAAACCATATGGGTTGTTGGATATGATTTATGAATCTATCACATTTCATTGTTTAGTGTTCTCTTTAACCTTTCCCAAATTAGTGTATTCCTTTTGATTTTGTAGAAAGTTTAGATGAGAGAAATGTCCTTTCTTTTTTAAAGATTGCTTCATTTTTAGTCATCTATAAGGCCCACAAACTAAAGCAAGGTAATGAATGTTTCTTCTTTTGAACTTATTGGTCTTCCATCTATGTCTCAAGTGCATTTTCTACATCCTATGTTGCCTATTTATCTTTTATGCCTCTTAATCATTTGACTCCAATCCATATTTATTGAGGAATGTATTTTAAAAGGATGTGGTTTATGCTTTTATATTTTATATGCATAAAAAACACAACCTTGGTCCTTGCCGTTATCTTTTTTTTGTAGATTATAACTAGTCAGTATCATGTTCTTCAAAGAAAACCATACAAAAGTCTTGGTTTTAAGTGGATCTTGAAATTTCCAGAGAACGCTTCATTTCCATTGTTCATTATTTTGCCCCTTTATAGCTTGATTATATCTTTCTTCGACTTTGTACAAACCCCCTATTGTAACCCTATGCCTATGTAATGTTGTTAGGTTGATCCCTAATTTTAATTGTAGTTTGATATTGTAGTTTGATTTAGAGCATCCACACATTAATTATATTCAACTAGTTATAAATTTATAAAAATATTGTTAAACAATTAAAGTTGATAGTAATATTTTCCAAAGTTTCTATATTAAAAAATAACTATAGAGCATCCACACATTAATTATATTCAACTAGTTATAAATTTATAAAAATATTGTTAAACAATTAAAGTTGATAGTAATATTTTCCAAAGTTTCTATATTAAAAAATAACTATAGACTCTTAAACTTTTAGCTATTTAATATCCATAGTATTACTAAAAACAAAAACCCAATTGTACAAATTTTATATGTAGGTGAAAACCAAACACATTTTGTGTGTCACCAAACTTCAAAGCACACAATTTGTTACACAAGTAGAGTCCTCTCACTTTGTTTGAGGGCTCATACATATTCTGCAACATAGTCCAAATTTAATGTGAACTCTTCAAAATTTTGATTTGAGGAATGGTATGATTAACCACAATAGAGTTTATAATGTACTATTAATCTTCATCATGACCCTAAAACTACCCTATCTTATCTTTGATCATTTGTAAACATTAATAAAATTATCTAGTCTTATCTAAAACATAGCACATTATTAACATAAAGCAAAATACAATTCAAGTCTTCACTAAAAGGGCCCAATAAGATGTTACAAACAATCCATGTTCATTCATATTTAAAACATGATTAGAGGAAAGAAAGAATCTCATTATTTAGAAACAATTAAACTTCTAATGAGACTTCCAATATTCGTGATGCGCTTTACATTATATGTGATTATAATGATTACATTAATACTCAGCTCATGATGGTTAGTTTGTAATACTTCTTATTGATGGTTGGTTCATAATACTTCCTATTATATAGTAGACCAAGTTTAATCACAGAAACTAGAGACAAAGGAAATCAAGCAAACTTTCTCATTTTTAACTAAGTGCAAATATACAATTATGAGTTTTTAATAACTGTTAAACCATCAAGAAAATATTGAGCACATCAAGAAAATATAGAGAATAGAAAAACTGACGGAAAAGGATCACTCTATATTTTCCATTTATCAACATCCCCCCTTAATCATAAGTTTGTTCTTGCCTGAAAAACCGCTACTTCTTGACAACTAGTAATGTGTCAAGCGGATATTCATAGAGCTAAAGATGCCCTATGAACCCTGAAAAAATAGTAGAAGATGAAGGATTATACTAAATTGGTGGTTTAAGGATGACCACAAACTTTGAATAGAGAGTTAATAACTCAAGAAAAAGACCCAAAAAAAATTCTCTCAAAATCAAAAGCTAGCAGAAGCAGAAAGTATTCTACTAAATGGCATGGTTTCAAGTTGACCATAAACTAACCAAGAAAAGAGATGAAATCTCAAAAAGAATAGCTACAAATGTTGATGATGCTCTTTGAAAATGTAACAAGTAGAACCTTGTGTCTTTTTCTTAATTGGTGGTTTCAAGCTGACCATAAACTATCAAGAGCTCAAAAACTATGAAGAGATGGTTTCAAGATTACCACAAACCATATCAACAACAAACCAATTAATAATCTAATTGTATGTTCAAGAACAAGGATGCATACGTGTTTCCCATTTGATCATCTGTTCACAGGATCTAAAACAAACTTGGAACCTAACATAAAACGTTAGATGTTAGTCCCCCCTGTCAGGGACAAATTGTTCAAATTCCCTTGTTGTTGACCGTCATTCATCCCTCTTGTCAAGAACAATCTGTGAACTGCAAAAATAGTATGGCCAAGAAGAGATCCAACACTTGTATGAGCTACTACATAAGGGATCTCTTTCCTTGCAGACTTCAACTTTTTCTTTTCAGACTTCTTCAATCAGAAACATTTTGTGGAACAATGTGTATGCTTTCCATAATGCATACAAGGATGAAGATCTAAACAATGATCTTTCATATGTCCAAATTTGTCACAATGTTGGCATTTCAATATTTCATGCAAATCTAAAGATGAACTTTCATTAAGAAATCCAACACTTTGAAACTAGATTGTCTTGGAGTAAT
>JZKD02S1581319.1:0-10260 GCA_000966675.3 Picea glauca | reverse complement strand
CCATGGCAGAGATAGAGGACCTTCCCCTGACCATGCAACCACACGTTGTAGGGGTACCCATGACTTGGGTTCAGTTATTCTGACATCTTGTGAGCACCATAGTTCATTATACTAGGGCCAACATGCCCAGGACATAGTTATTACTGGACCACATATGTGCCTAGGGAACCTTTTTTACTCTATTATGTAGTGAGGTATTGAGCCCAATGATGTATATTTGCTCTATTTGAGGCTTTATGGCCCACTTTTGTACTTATGACATTATTTTTTGGACACATTATTATATATATACATCTTTTTTTCTTATGGATAAACATTTTGTACAAATGTATTTACATGTGTGTGTATGTGTACTCTGATTTTACTTTTATTTGTGAGCAATATGCCAATTCAATACTTGATTAGCCAATGTATCAATTAGTTTATTAGATCTCCTAGGAACATGGATATAAGTAATATAATAAAAATAACGTTCTAATAGACGTACCCTAAGGAATCATTAGTGAAGGGTGGGATCGTAGAAATGGTATACTCCATTTAACTGAGACACGACCAATTGAGTATCTAGATAAACCCGGAGGTGAGAAATTCCATGTGACAAGGCATCACGTAGTAATTCTATTACGACACTATACTCGACAACATTATTGGTTGCTTCGCCCATATAATTACCTCCAGAAGACATCCACTAACCAAAAGGTGTAAATATCACCCAAGCTATGGAAGAAATCCTCCAAGTGTGTCAGATAGAACCATCTGCGAACCCAACATAGACCTCAGTTTCACTTGATATCTGCCAAAGTGAAAAGAAACACAATAAACTACACATCCATAAAACAATAAGAAAATACTATATAAATAAAGATATACATTATATACAACAAGTCATGCTCAAGCAACCGATCTAAGCGTAATACTTCTTTACTTAGAGCCCATTTCTAGGCTCCAATAAAGCGTTACCCTCGAAATCAACCAGTTGATAGACATCCTTGTCTAAAAATTTATTAACAATAAACGATTTCAACCACATGGGTTTGAACTTTCCTTCCCCCAAGGGATATTTATCTTGGTCATAGACTAGGAAAATATTGACTTCAGAGAAAACTTGAAGGCGGATGAACCAATCATAATGACACTTGACACATTGTTTGTGAGGTTCATTAGCCAAGGCTACATCTCAATGCCGCTCATCAAGCTGATTGAGATATAAAAGACACTCTTCAAGTGGTGTAGTGTTGGGCAGTAGTTCCACTGCCAACTTAAGAGAAGGGATTTGGCATTCTATGGGAAAGACTACCTCCAACCCATAAACGAGTTTGAAAGGAGAAAAACTGGTAGTAGTCTTGACTGAGGTTCGATAAGCCCAAAGTGCCGAGTACAACATCAAATGACAATATGACTTGGCTGAATTGATCGTCCGCTGAAGAATAGTCTTGAGAGACTTATTAACAACCTCCACTTGACCATTCACCTATGTGTAGTAAGGTGAGGAATGTTCCTACTTAAAATATAGTTTTTATGTTAACTAAGACTTCATCTTGTTATGGGCATGAATTCCATGATCTATGACAATATTCTTTGGCATACCAAACCTGCCTACAATCTGGTTAAAAAATAAAAGTGTAGTCATTTCCCCGTCATTGCTGAATGTTGACATAGCCTCGACCCACTTAGTAAAGTAGTCTATTGCTATGATGATATAGCGATGTCCCCTAACTAAAATTGGGTGGGATGTAGTAAAATCAATCCCTCACTTGGTGAAGGGACCAACAACAATAACTGGGAACACGGGAGTTGGGTGTGCCTACATCTTCTGAGAGAAGATCTGGCATGGGTGACACTTCTTGACCGCCTCTACACAATATTTGATCAACGAGGGCCAAAAGTATTCATCACAAAGAATATTTTGGGTTGTTTCCAACCTAGATAGGTGACCACCACATGCTGCTGTGTGACAGTCATTCAATACAAGTTTTTTGCCTCTTTGTGAGTGAGACAACGATGAAGAATTCAATCCACTCCTCGATGATATAAAGTATTATCAAGGATAAGATAGTTCCATGCTTGATGGCGTATTCTTCAACACTCATCATGAGATGTAGAATATAGGAACTTCAAAGTCTAAATATACATAATTATATCTCCATACCAAGGGTCTGAAGATGAAATAAGGAAAAGATCCCCATTTATCAGTGACTCTTCGGGAAAATTATTACCACTCTCGACTGGAAGTTTTGATATTAGTTTAGCAAAGACCAAATATTTTTAGACTTCGCCAAAACCAAATTCAACTCAAATTCTTGTAGGATGACTATCCATCGACTTATTTTCCCACCGATGACCCATCATGTTAACACATATTGAAAAGGGTTCTCGACATCTATGATAGTGGTATTTCGAAGTAAGATGTAATGAAGGAATCGTTGGATAGCATGACTAATTTTGAAATCAATTTTATTAACATGTGTGTGTTTGAGTTTCGGTCCTACCAAGCCCTGGATAAGATAGTATATAACATGCTCTTCGAGTGCGTCATCCTCTTGGACCAAGACCATGCCGATAGTATACTCTTCAACAACCAAATAAAACAAGAAATCCTTTCCATAATCCAAAGGACTAAGGAGAGGGGCATACTTTAGAGAAGGTTTCATTGCTTCGAAAGAGTGCTGATCCACTTCATCCCAACATAATGGGACCCCTTTTTCAAGAGACACATAAACCCTTTAGTAATCTCAACATAGTTGGAAACAAAACGCTGAAGAAAATTGGATTTCCCCTATAGACTTTGAAGATGAGGGATTGTGTGCGGGGAAGCAAATTGAACTATTGCCTCAACCTTCAAAGGATTGACGATGATCCCTTTAGTTAACATGATAAAACCTAACAAAAATGCTGAATTCACACAAAAACTATACTTATTTGGATTCAGGCGAATCCGATAGTAGCAACACCTCTCAAAGATAAGTCGTAAAAGGGCATGATGATCAGATCTCTTATGAGAACATGATTCCATCTCATCAATATACACCTCGACTACGTGTTTGAGGTCATGGAAGGAAAACGACATGGCTCGTTGAAAAGTGGCTCCAACATTCTTAAGGCCAAAAGGAATTTTCTTGTACGCGAATGTACCCCAAGGACAAATAAATGTTGTTTTGTGTTGGTCCTCGGGCTTGATATGAATCTAGTTGTACCCGAAAAAACCGTCCATAAAATAAAATACCTCACAACTTGCACATTCATCGATAATCTATTCAATGAATGGGGTTGGAAAATTATCTTTCAGGCAGTCTTTGTTCAGATCACGAAAATCCATACACACATGGATCATACCTTTCTTTTTATTGACAGGAACAAGGTTCGACAACCATTCCATCAATTTCATGGGATAGATAAAAGAATCTTTGATGAGTTTATCTACCTCAACCTTGATCACCACTACCTTGAGAGGATTGACTGGGAAAAGCTTCTGTCGGACACGATTAACATCTGGGTAAGTTGTGATTTCATGTTCAACGATAAATGGGTTAATGTATGGCATCTCCTCATAAGGCCAGGAAAATACATCACAAAACTCTTTAAATAATTCAGTGTAGATATGAATCTCTTTGAGGGAACAATCTGGTCCGGTGAATACATTTTCCATGATGCCATGGGTTCTAGAGATGTCGATAGGATTTGTTTCAACTATACTTGCCATGTTTCCCTTGACATAGATTCTTTGTGTGGCCAGAGGATTAACATGACAAGAGTCATATCCATTCACGGTCATAATGAACTCTCCTAACTCTGTTCTCTTCAGCTCGGGTAAGAAATAAGATCTGTGGTGAAGATCATCCCAAGGTTTGTTTGGCCTAGTCATTTCCTCCAAAATTTCCTCGTCAAAGGGAAAGAATAAGTCCAGAGGATTGTACATATGTCGAAGCACCTTCATCAATGATAATACACTTGATGGTGATATTCAAACCCTCCATATGGATCTGAAAGGCTACATAGTAAGGCAAGAGAGGCTTGACATCTGCAACATCAAACTTGATAACCTTTGAGCCACTCGGTTCTAGAGCTCTGAAAGCAGATAACAAGGTATTCTTCTGTGTGGGAAAAGTTTGTAGCACCTCCAAAGATGACATCATGCAGGACGTTTGGACCAAATCCTCGAAAATTGAGTAATTTTTGGTGGCTCTGGCATTAGGATTGTGGGAAAAGAACTTAAGGACTCCTTTCAGAATACGAGTCAGAGGTTCTGACTTATCAATATGCAAAGGTGTTTCTAGAGGTGGATGAGGCTCTAGACCTACAATAGGTTGTGAAGAACCATAATTGTGACTTCGAGTGGCTACACTAACCTCATATTTAACCATATTGATGCATATATGTCCACCATCATGTGCCCAGGGATTTTTATTTCCACTCGACACGTTTCCGGTGTTGGAGGCTCCTGATGTCATATTTTGGTTATGTGGAAATGGGTTAGTTAGCACAAAAGGTTTTTGTACTATGAGCTGTGAGGCTTCCTCAATTTTGGGGCACAAGTGGGTAAGGTGATCATCTTTACAAAGTTTACAAGGAAACTTCACCTTCCTATTTTTTTCTTTCCCTCACCAACATTATTATTAGGTTTATCATTATTATTTTTGTCCTTGTCTTTATTAGTTTTATTATTCTTCCCACCCTTACAATTATTACCACAAGATTTCTTCTTGTTCCCTCCAGGTTGTTGGATACTGTTTAGGTTCATTGAGTGTACATAATGCACACGAAACAACAAGGTGGGTGAGGATGAACCTGTATCTTGTCTTGTTGCAGATGGGTTAAGAGACAAATATTTCAACTGGTTCGTCACCAGGTCTGTAGTCTTAGCATTTGGAGAGCCTATGATGTCGTCGACATGAGGCCCAAGATTTTGTCTAGGATCATAATTCGACCTCAGTGCGTCAAGGATAATTTCATAGAGAATCCCAGACTGAGCATATATAAGGTCCAACTATTGGGCTTTGAGGATATCCTTTTCCTCATATGTCACTCTGGATGTAGAAACATTCTTCAAAATATAATGCAATAAGGACTTGAGGAACCATTCCAACAAAAACTCTGGAGGAATGTAAGATTTAATCAACCTCTTCTGTCTACGCCACTCTTGAACATGATTGAATATGTGAGTGGCCTTATCTTGATGAAAATATGATAAAATTTCTATGCCGACATCTTAATGAACCAACAATTGGAAGTGGTTGAGAAAAACCAGGACCATCTTATTGAAATTTCCATAAGTTCCCCTAGGTATCTTGATGTACCACTTCATAAAACCCTTGTAAGGGTGCATTGAAATAGTCTCAAATGAACTAAATCGTCATTAAGGGAGTTAGATGAGCACCATATGTGAAAGGTAGTCACATGATCGCTTGGGTCCTCACCAATATTTCCCTCAAAATTTGGAATGCCAGAGAGAAGTATGGTAGGGATGGGGTGCCATGATAGATTGTGATGCACTGGGTTGTTCATCAATTTTGACAAGTCTGACAGGTTTAACTTGGCCAAAAAAGGGAGCTAGGGTTGTGGCATATGAGCCCAAGCTCCTAGAAAAGGTTGGTTTTGAGAGATCATAGGCCATCTAGGGTCCTAGTATACACCATGGCCATGTCCGGTAGGATAGTGTCCTCCTCCCAAATGATACATAAAAGCTTTTAAGGTCACCATCCTCGAGAAAGCCACTTCCGATGAGAAAGAGACATGATAAGGGTTACTCATGTGAGGATATATGTTTTCCCCAGATGAAGGAAATCTATGAAGGGGGTTTCCCATATCATAAAATTGACTCCCCCTTGATGAAACACCATATTTTATAGTGGGGATCGCCATAATAAAAGAGTTTGTAGGAATTGGCATTTTGGAAGAAGGAATGACATATGGAATATAAGAAGTAAATTGACCGCCCATTTGATAACTCCACCCTAGAACATTGAAGCTAGGATTAGGTATGGAGGAAGGAGGATTCCAAACTCCTACCATGGGAGTTGATTGAGGGATATGACCCCCACCAAACGAGAAATGATTATAAGGAGGTGTCGTGCCCCCAAACCCAAAACTAGGATTCACATTAGATGTCGAAACAGAGGATGACAAGTGAAAAGTCATGTCTGTCATACCAAAAGATAAAGCATTAGAGGCCTAGGGAATTGAATGAGCACTATGATTTAGTGAACTACCCGGGAATACAAAAGGATTCGTTCCCATGGGATGAGTAGAGACCACGAGTTGGGAAGTTTTAAGTGAGGGATTCTTCAGAATCCAAACCATCGATGTTGCAGGAGTTGAGGGGAATCCACTAACTATAGCGGAGGGTGGAGTTGAAGGGATTCCTGATACATTCATATCTGAATCAGTACTCATGGTAGTTTGATTGAGAGTTTTGGAGGTGGAGATATATGTACCACATTTATTAATTCTACATCTTTTAAAAGACATATTTGATATAGGACTAAATCATGGTGGTTGATTAATAATATGAAGAGACTGGCAGGGAGGTTGGTCTTTCTCCACGATGACTTAGAAATCGTGATGCAATACAAAATCTTAAGGCCAAATAATAATCAAAGAGCACACTCCTAAATAAAACTAAAGGCCTATGCACACAAACATGATATGATGGCTCAAGGGACCTCCCAAACTAAATAAGGTATGCCTCTTCCAAGAAGGGATGAGACACCCAAACAATAGAGTGGCAATATCAAAATCAATTATAAGGACACTTGTAGGCTTCACAGTGCAATCAGTCAGATTCCTCAAAAGAGAAAATCCTCCATAAAGTCTGTGTGATGTCTGATCCCTATCTGAATTAGGGTACCTCTAGAATAACCCCTGCAAGTAACCTATGTTGATACCTAAGTCAAGAAACTAAATTCACCGTAATATAACCAATTCTTAGGCGAATAGTTGTAGGTCTAGTCCATCGTACGGACAGGGTAGAAAATCCAGAAATATCGAAAGCACTGCCTCTCAAGGAGGTAAAGGCACTAGTGAAATCCCTAAATATGAATAGAACCCCAAAAATATATTTGAAACTAGGAAGGTATTAGAGGGACATATATGTAACCAAATTGACACGACCTCGTTCTAGTGAGGAAATGTAGAACACTTCCACACTAATCCTAGTAGAGGATAAGAAGAATTAAATCAAAAAGAAAATGACACAAGCAATCACATAGTACACCGATATTTTACCCTGGAAGCACTTAACCGGGAAAACCAACAATCCTTTGAGATTTATAATATCTTGTTTCCTTACTCATTCAAAATAAATGGTTACATATCTAACCTTGGTCCACACCTAAGACACAATCAACATCATACCCTATTTCACAGGCAAGAACAAACCTTTAGCCAAATCGACTTACATATGCATGACCAACAACCTACACTTACACATGCATTAACCTGCAAAAGATCATTCTATGATCATCTTACAACATTTTCCTTTATGGCCTTACAACATGCCTCTTTATAGGCTTTACAACAAGAAAAAACCTAAAGATTGGAACCCAAAAAAATATTTACAGATCCATGCATATCATTGGCTACAAATCCCGCAAATCTTGGGATTTTGTTACAATTGACTCAAAGTCGGGTTTACCAGTCGACCTCCATTCGGTATCTAGTCGGCAGTCTCATGAAAATTTTGACCTCTTTTTGGTTGACTTGTCATCGATATATTTGACTTCAACTTTACCTGTTCGACTTCCTCGACCTTCAACTTGCTCTCGATCTACATCGACTTCGACCTCTTTTCGATCCACCTCAACTTCGACCATCAGTCGATTCAGCTTGACTAGAATTTCACTGCAAAGAATATAACAACCCAACATTCTCCAACTTGTTGTCTTCTTTGCTGAAACAAGAGATTCCTGAACTTTCGTTCATAGACCCAGGGAAAAAATGCCCATTTCCTCTCTACACCAAGAGAACTTCACATGACTCATAGACTTGGCCAACAAGTCTGCTATGTTTTCCAACGTTTCTACTTTCTCCAGTAGCACCTTGTTACTTTCCACCGTATCTCTTAAGAAATGGTATTGTACATCAATGTGCTTAGTCTTTGAATGATAAGAAGGGTTCTTTGCCAGAAATATTGTGCTTTGATTGTCGCAACTTACCTTCATATCTCTCTTCCCAAATCTGATTCCTTAACACAACCTTTGAAGCCATACCGCTTCTTTTCTTCCATGAGTAGCCACCATGTATTCAATTTTTGTTGTCGACAAGGATACAAACACATGTTGCTTACTCATCCAACTTATTGCTCCACTAAACATCTTGGAGACATATCCACTGGTTGACCTCTGTCTATCCATATCTCCAACCTAATCGGCATCAACAAAGAAATGTACATCTAATTTACCATTGTAACCTCTAGGTCTTCCTTGGTAGCATATAGCATAATCCTTCATGCCATACAAATACCTAGATATTGTCTTAAAAATTGTTCAGTGCTCCTTTCCAGGTGTCAACATGTACCTGCTCAACACTTCCACTGCATGGGAAATGTCTAGTCGAGTGTAGACCATCACATACATCAGACTACCAACATAAATTTCATAGGGAACATGTGCCATGTCCTTTATCTCTTCCCGCGTCTTTGGACATGTTGGGCTCTTTGTTTTGATGAATAGAAGTTGTGTAATATATGTTGCAGCTTTATTTAGGTGAATAGAAGTTGCGCAAGCTGCTGATGATTTGGACAACAGACTAAAGAAAGAAACAAAAAGCAGTTGGAAGGACAACGCAACATCGTTTTTGAGGAAATCAGTTGCAACAAGATGAATAAGAAAAGAGAACGCTCGGGTTCTCAACCAACAAACTCAAGATCAAATTATATATATGAGACTAATATGATTGTAAAAGGATGTTGTTGTTACGATATATGTTAGTAAGGTTGGGCTGGGAGTGTTGTTGTTACTTAGGATGTTGTTACTAATGTTGTTATCGTTGGTGTCACTCGAGTCATTCTTTTTATCATTCATGTTGTGCTGAGTTTTGGATATATGGGAAAGAACCAGACTATCAATGTACCAAATTTTTGTATCAATCTAGATGTAGAGGAGCAAGAGACTATAACGTTGTCTCATATTTGATGAGGAACATCCTCTTATTACTTGTGTATGTGACTCAATATGTGAGAAGAACCCGATATATTAATACAATTGGGGACCCAAATTTTGGATATATCTTGTGTATCTAGTCTTTTGAATGTATGGAATACTTCCTTGTATTATCTTTTATATATGATATGCTTAAATTGCTTCATTATGAATGGCGACGCAACTCTATTTTCTTTATTCTTAGTTTGGAAATGTTGAGAACTGCTACATGTTTAATATATCTTACACAAGACTAATATGAATCTTGATAACTTTGAGATTTATCTAAGTATTCTCCTTACCCTTCCCTCTCTCTCTTGTCTCGGTTGCACTTCGGGTGAGACTTCTGCCCTCCTGGGAAGATGAAAATGCCAACGATCTAGACTACTTAGGTACCTTTTGTTGGTGACTTGAGAAGGATCCTGATCTGATCACTTTTGTGCCAACAAAATGGTTTCGTTGTCGAGATTCATGTTTTAAAAAGGGAACCTACGAGGAGAATGCTTCTGCAGATCTATAGATATGAGATTCGATAATGGTGGGAAAAAATTGTGATGCCTTTATATGGAAGGAAGCAGAGTTGCGAGGTAAAAGCGAGAAGGATACAAGAGATTCTGTCTTTTATTCAGAAAGATCAAGTGACCAGTATGAAATATTATGGGTAAAATTCTCGAAAGAAATATTCCATTGGGTATATCAGCTACAAGAAGCTCCAAAATTCCAAGAATGCGTCAAGAAGACCTGTACTTGGGATACAGATAAGATCACAACACTTCATCAGCTAGATCACCATATCACACGGGAAATCAATTTTTGGGTTAATATGACTCTAGAGGGATACATCGTTGAATTCGCGGCTAAGAATCACCAATATTTTTCACAAGTAGAAGAAATTTTCAAGAAAGGTGCACGTGGAATACTGTTGAGGGAAAATCCATTGTGGATCAAAGAATTCTTGATGGAGGAGGGGAATGATAACTATTCCCTTGAATGAGATGGCAGCCTAAACACCTACGCTTGGAGAAGGGTGATTTTGGGGTAGGATCATGACCAGAGAAGGGGAAAGGGTTCTTTGACATATGGGGGGAGATCAAGAAACAAACACAAGAAGTGAGCAAGCCTTAAG
>JZKD02S1581308.1:0-10260 GCA_000966675.3 Picea glauca | reverse complement strand
GATTGTCGCCGCTAAGGAAAATCCCAAATCCATGGGAATAGAGATACAATGCCCTGAAGTGTAGCCCAATGGATGGTTGCAACACAATGCCCTGAAGCGTGGCCCAATGGATGGTAGCAACACATGACCCCATTATTGACAAACTTGAAAAAAATGTGCAGATTGTTCCATTGTTGGGATACAAGGAGATTGAAAGACAAAAATTTATGGAGAAACAGAAAAAACAAGGAAACCTTAGAATCGACGCTAAATTCGGAAGTAGATACTCAATAGTAGAAACCGACCACATGCCATGAGTTTGTTTAAAGAAAATTGAACCCGCCAACCTTGTGGGTGGGGATTTACTTGTCGGAATGTCTCTCATGCTCTGCCTCACTCTCTATATGCCTTCACCATCCATCATCTACCTCTTCTTCTGCCTTCTGTTAATGACTTCTTCTGTCTGTGTGTCTGCTCTTGCGTATTTCTATTAATTTTTTGTTGCTGCTCAAATTTGTTTGTATATGTAGTCTGCTGCATCAATAGCTACTATAGTTCTTTTTCACGCGGTGGGTTCTTCTATTGTTATAATAGAAGAACAACAAGAAACAAAGACAAGGAGCATTCTACAGCTGAAAACAGGTAGCACTCTCTAACCATGGAAGAGTCATTCTCTACTGTGAGCTTTACGTCTCCTGTCAATGTCAAGTCAAGGAAACCAGAGAGTTTATATCGCTGTAACAGTACTAGTCCCAGCCATGAGGATCATGCAAACGTGAATAGGCCTCTGGGGTCGGAGTTGAGCTGCACATATGACAGAAACTCTTCCTCTTCACAGCCCAAGAGTGATCACAGAATCAAGGAACAAGGTGACTCTGTTGCGCTTACCGAGGTATCTTCTTCTGATAAAAATGGAAGCTATGGAGACAACAATATCAAGTTGGATTTGGATTTAACATTGTGGTTCAATCATGTAGAGAGAAAGCATACATCTCCCGAGCCAAATCCCCCAATAGCAGGAGGAATGGATAGGGCAAGAATACTCACAGCAAGAAATTTTCAAGTCCCGGCACAAAACGGACAAGATAATAATATTGACATGTACTTTGATTATAGAAACATGGTGAATGCAGAGGAAGGGTTTAAAAGGAGTTACCATAAAGCAATTTTAGGCCAACCAAGGCCAGTTCAGTGCAGTGACTCTGGCACATTAAAAGAGAATCAGCAGGGAACTCCTGTGATTAACTGGAATGAAGCTAAACATTTGGCCTTTTCTTTGAATACATCAAAGCAATCTCAATCATTTGCAACAAACCATTCTGGAATGGCTTCAGTAGATGGCCTCTGTAACTTCAGTCAAGCAAGCCAGCTGTCTAACTTTGATCACAATTCTACAAATAAACACTTCACAGCTAATGGTGACTCTTCTACTACAAAGTAAGATCTTGGCCCTTATCATTTTTTGGGAAAAGCTTTTTGTATTAAGATTGTAAGCTTATTTAGCAATTCCTAGGGCTTGGCCTACTTTTATTTAGCAATAAGCCATTGTGAGAATGTGAATGCCTAATAAACACGTATTTACATTTGAAGCCTGAGCCAGCCATCTTAAAATCAATTTTACATATTGTATTTTGGTGATTCTTTGTTTTCTATTGTCATCAATTTTCATGTCTGCTTTCAGAATTCCGAACTGTTATGATTAGTTTTATATTTCATGTTTTAAAATAACCTACACTTTGTTTTGCATCTGTATTGCAGTTGGTTAATTCCTCATTTTATATTTTGATCATCTCTGTAGCTTGCTTTCAAACTTCTGAGTTGTTCAAGGTCAATTCGTTGTTGTTGTGGCTTATTTGCTTTTGTGCCCCTTATTTCCTTGAGTTAATTGTACCTTATGCTGAGGGCATTTGAAGTTGGTCACATTTGATTTGCTCTATTAATCTTGTTTGCACTTATTTTATTTTGATATTGGCATCTTATTTGTGAGGAAATTTTGTAGTTGTCCAAGCACTATTTACATCTATGGTCAATCACATTTTTGTTGCGAGGCTATTTTTTAACCAATCTTCTTTTCTGGGATCATCTTGACAGGGGTGAAGAAGTAATAGGTTGGCCTCCTATTCGGTCTTACAGGAGAAACTCTCTCGGTTCTCTTCCTAAACCTTCTGGAGAAAATCAACAAGATGCCATGGCAGGAAGCTTTGTCCAGGGCGACAAAAATTCATTGTATGTCAAGGTGAATATGGATGGAATGCCCATTGGTAGAAAAGTGGACTTGAATGCCTCCGAATCTTATGAGATTCTTGCTCAGGATTTGGAGAATATGTTTCAACTAACCACCCAGGGTGAGTATCCATCGATCTAATTTTTTGTGTTTATAGCTTTCGTTCATGTAAGAATGTAGGCTCACTTGATATTATTTTCAGATCACATCAGAGCTTATATACCCATGGGAAATAGGCCTTCGAGGCTTTTGGACCCTGCGGCTGATTTTGTACTAACATATGAAGATAGTGAAGGAGACTGCATGCTTATTGGAGACATTCCATGGAAGTAAGCTCTGATCTCTAGGTTCCTAAAACTTCCATTCTTTTTACTGACTTGGAGTAAAAGAAAAACTCCTAGAGACACTTTATTTTGACTTCTAGCAATTTTAAAGATCACATGGTTTATTAATAGAACTGTGTTTTGCAGAATGTTTCTTAATACAGTTAAACGGCTAAGGATCATGAAAAACTTAGACACAAATGCCTTCGGTAGGCTAAATTCAAACCTTCATTATATTTGTATTTTTGATATTATTATAAGGCGATTTGGAGGATTAGCCTGATTTGTTTGGTGCTTTATATCGGAGCACTTCTACATCTTTTGGTCGCTGACACTAAGGGTGATTTATTTGCAGCTCAAATGTGCTCAAAGAAGAGAAAGGCTACTTGAGTGGCAGTGCCCATCTCAGAGTCCAGTCAACCATAAATCTCGTACACTGTATCATCATTCAAGAAAAAGAGAGTGGATCACAAGATTCTCATAATGCTCCCGGTGACCATGTTGCAGAAGGTGTTTATTAATATTTTCCGGCAATTTCATTTGCCTGCCGGCCATTGTTTCTGCCATTTTCCATTCTTGATTATGATGTAATATAAATTTAACCGTTGATCCAAACATTTTCTCTTTGGATTTTGGAAAATGCACATACATAAGCTTAATATTGATCTATTCCTTGAATGCTTCATATTATCATCCCCTCTATAGCTGTTTCTCATGTGCTCCATATTGTCGTCTCCTCTGTAGCATTGTACTGGCTTCCCAGTTGATTTTTTCATAGGACAACATTTTCAAAATTAATTTTTACATGTCAAAACAATAGGGTCACTGTTATTAACATTGGCCTTCGTTGGACTGAATTTTCATTGTCCTATTTGCTGCCTATGCTGATGTTTAAGGCTTGGGACCTTGCCAATTGTATGGAAAATGAGAATTTTCCACACGTCGTTGCATTTGTGTTTGAATTTTTTAATCTTGTTCTCACCTTGGCTACTATCCTTGTTCATTGTATAAATGTTAGTTTCTGTAATCAAAGGAACCTGAGTTTTCTCAATAATTTTTTAGCATATAGAAGTGTCTAACCGATGAAGAACTGACTTCAGTATTAGATGCATATTAGTTATTCAAATAGCATGATGACTCCGTCGGCTTAGTGAGGTATATTTTTGTGAATGCTCTCATAAAAATGCAATCATTGGTTTTAGCAGAGGAATGGAGAAAGCAAGAATACTGAAAGTAAGACATTTTCAAGTTGCAGTCCTAGAGTCTAAGTAGTCAAGATAATAAAGATAATAAGTGTGGGCTGAGCAAGGCCAATTCAGATTTCAATAAAGTGCTTCGACCACTTGGAAATAGAAACAGCAAGAAATTCCTATGGTTAATTGGAGTGAAGCAAAGCATTTGACATATCATTATAGAACTTTCAAGTAGTAGGCTGCTGGTGACCCTTCTTCTATGAAAGCTGACCTTGACCAACAACCAGAATGCAACCTTGACGGATAGCTTAACACTCCTTTAACCACATCCCACTAGTCATTCAACAACAATTGTTAAGATAAGAGATACCATTTTTTTTAGATTATCAGCATAGAGTAAGTCATTACACATGAACCATGTTTCATAAGCATTAGTCAAAATGACTAAATTATCTCAAAGGATTAGCTTCACTCCAATTAATCATAAGAATTTCTTCCTGTTTCTATTTCAAAGCACTGCATTGAAATTTGAATTTCCCTTGCTTGGCCTACAATTATTATCTTGACTACTTCGACTCTAGAGCTAGAACTTGAAAATCCCTTATTGTCAGTATTCTTGCTTCCTCCATTCCTCCTGCAAAAACCAATGGTTGCATTATTATGAGAGAGCATTCACAAAATAAGCCAACTGAGTCATACTATTTGGCTAACTTATATGCATCTAATACCGAAGTCGGTGCTTCATCTGTTGCACGCTTCTATATGCTAAAAACATATTGGGAGAAAACTCAGGTTCCTTTGATTACAGAAACTAATACTTGAACAATTAACCAAGGATAGTACCCAAGGTGGGAAAAGGATTTAAATTCAAACACAAATGCAACTATCTCTGGAAATTCTTATTTTTCATACAATCGGCAAGGTCCCAAGCCTTAAACATTTGTATAGGCAGCAAATAGGGCAATGAAAATGCAGTCCAACAAAAGCCAATGTAATAACAGTGATCCTATTGTTTTGACATGTAACAATGAGCAATACTTTTATTTTGACATATAACAATGAGCAATACTTTTTTTTTATTTGTGTTATAGTTTTTTTAAATGAATGTTGCATATCACCATCAAGTCGGCCTATAACTAACTTAATTTCCAGGATTCTATGTTCACTGGGGTTTGAACCTGTGTTTTTAAGTGGTGATGATATTCTGTCTGCACCGTTAAACCACAGTCCAATGGACAAATTACTGGGTATTTCTTTGTTTACTAGTGTGATCAAGTTTCAGTAGGCTTTCACAGACGCCAAACTTTTATGATCAGTTCTGCATTTAGTTTTACAAAACCCCACACATAGTTCACTTACTTAATTCCTTTGTGAAAGGTTAACACCCTCTTACTGCTTCCTGCGTGGATATTAATCAGATGGCAACTAGCGATGCCGTTGCTCTGTCTATGGGACCTTCATCTCTGTCTTGACTCGACGACAGGACGGGGGTTTTGCAAGCAATATCAGAGCGGATACATTCATTCCTTTGATTCCTTAGTTTGTGATTGAGGCAGGATACACTTCAAACCACAAACAGACTCTCTGTACTCATTTTTGAGGAATGGCAGTGATGTATGTTTCTCAACGAGTGGTTGATGAATGTCAACCATTTGACAAAATGCTTACACCACTGGCAAGGCTTCCCCAGCTGTTTGACCAAATGTCACCCAGATAATCTTCGTTTAACTCAGCGTCGGAGGATGCAGGCTTTTGCAAATATCATATCCGGCCAAAATATCACTCTTATGATGCTAAAGAAAAATCCCAAGTAAGGAGGGGACCGGCCAAAATATCACTCTTACGATGCTAAAGGAAAATCCCAAGTAAGGAGGGAACCGGCCAAAATATCACTCTTATGATGCTAAAGGAAAATCCCAAGTAAAGAGGGGACCTTGGCTGCCCATTACAGGATGATTTTCTCTGATTCTCGGTGGGACAGCAGGTGTACCCTGGCAGATTACAACCTTCAGAAGGAATCCACCCTATCCACCCTAATCTTAGCGCTCCCTCTGTATAGAGGGTTCCAACTTCCGTGCACCTCCAACCTTCAGAAGGAATCCACCCTATTTTTAGTGCTCCCTCTGTGTAGAGGATTCCGTGCAGAGGTGCGAACTCTTCGACAGCACCAGTACTTTAAAGAAGCAGGTCAGAATACTTAATTGTCTCCGGTTCACGAGACTCCTCAACCAAGAGCTTTCTACCGAATCCCGATATGTCGGAGAGTTAACGGACTTATCAATAGTGATGAAAAGCAGGTCAGGTCCTAATCTGCAGATTCTATTCAGATGTTCGGAGATCAGAAACAGGTCCTCTGACTCCAACTGGATTGCAGAATGCGAGGTACCCTTTGCCTCCAAATGTTTCTTTATTGTTCCTTTTTTAAGAGAGACCGTGAAGATGGCAGCCGCAGGTTATACTTTTGGGTGTAGTTATTAAATTTAAGAAAAAAAATTTTGAAAGGGCATCATTACTTATGCATACTTTTATGTAGAGTTTCATCCGACTTTAGGGTATTTAGGATTATCTAGGGTTTTCGGATAGGATAGTGATGGAGTTTATGGTTATCAGATAAGATGACTTTATTGTTAAAGTTTTGGGATTTTTTTGGTTTGATTTTGTTTGAAATGGGGTGAAAAATTGTTCGTTATGCAGTTTTATGTGTTTAAGTATGTATAATCAAAATGTCCAAGTTTTGTAGATTTAAGTGTTTGAGTTTTTTTTAGGAGTTTTTAAGGAGGGAGAATCCATTTATGTATTTATAAATACAATTTAAACAATAGAAAATTGTGATTTTATCCATTTATATCATCAAATTTAGGAAAAGGGTTAGGAAAAGGGAAAAAATGTAATGTTTAGTCAACACCATTTTCAATGGTTTTAAAAATTAAATTATAAAAATAAAAAAATTATATGTATAAAATATTTATTTAAAATTAAAAATATATATATAATTAAAAAGAAAATTAACATTTTCATCTTAAATTTATATTAACTTGTGAAAATTAAAGAGATTTAAATATATTATATTTTTTACCTTTTTTTTTAAGTTTAATAAGTAAAAGTTGATTTGAGAGATAATAATTAGTATCATTATTATTAATTAAGAAATATATATATATATATATATATATATATATATATATATATATATATATATTTTAAAGTCAAATCAAAATAATAAGTGTTACTTTTTTTTCTTCTTTCCAATATGAGCACTCCACTACCTATTCCAAAAACTTGGTCTACCAAGAGGCCCCCCAAAATCACCATAGAAATCTTTTACGATTATATGGAATCATTAGAAAAAAGGAGAGAAGCTAGAGATGCCAAAAGCCAAATAGAATTAGAATCATTAGAAAAAAAAGAGTGAAGAAAGAGACATAAAACTCCAAATAGAGCTAGAGGCAACGCTTATAAAAAAATTAGACTCTTCAAAGATACCATTCAAACTCAAATAGAGGATAGATTCTTAGGGGTCAAGAGTTAATTACAGACAATGAAGGATAGGATTCAAGAAATTGAAAAACATAAACAATCAACCCAAGAAGGAGAGGCTAAAGAAAATCACAACTTGAAAGATAGGATTAAACAGCTAGAAGAAAAACTAACCAACAATTTGACCCTCATTAATTTGGAAAACAATTTGGATATCAAACCCATCAAAGAGGAAATGAATAAGCTAATTGAACTGGACCATGAGCATAATAAAAGAGCCTTGAATCTCATATTTTTTTGTATAAAAGAACAACAAGAGGAGGATACGCTAGCAATAGTAAAAGAAGAATTAAAAAATAAATCACAAATTGATACAACTTACCTCATAGAAGCAAAGATGTTAGCAAAAATAATTGAATAATTGATCACAAAGATAGGTTGATTCGTGTCAAAGTAAGTTGTAATGTCCATAAATATAGCATACTCAGTAAATCTCTGAGCTTAAAAGGGCCAAGAATATTTATAAATGAAGACCTCATTCCCCAAGACCAAGTAGAATTAATGAAGGAAGTTCAAAAGGTTAAAGAAGCCAGGAAAGAAGGAAAATGAGCAATAATTTAAAATTGAAAAGCTATTGTTAGGAATAGAGACCAAAAGGATAATAATAAATAGGAATTTGGGACACTCGAGATCTTTTTTTCGAATCTGCAATTATACATAGTCGCAATACATTTCCCTCATAAAAGATGGTTTCCTTGTAGGGAAAAAAACTCTAACATAACTTCTACCATCATATCTGCAACCTTATAATGAACGGTCCATATTTACTATGAAATTACAATATACATTTACAAGGAAATTTTTCCTTTGGAGGCCTGCTTGCCCCTAGACCCTGCAGGGGGGGTAATCCCCCCTCTGCACTCCCCCACGTGGAGAAGTGTACATTCTTTCAGGGTGTAAAGTCTTCGTGGGGTATAAACACGACTGAGAACAAAGACCTCTCAATCGGAAAGATAATCAGGCTCCACAACCAACAATAATGATAATCTCTTTGAGACAGCCATACCCATGCTAGGGATGAACTAAGCATGGTTGCTAATCAAGTACACTATAGATCCATGTCATATATGACTACTAGACAAATTATAAATGTCTATATAAAGTGTAGCCATGAAAAATACACAGCAGATCTACATCTCAAAAACATCTGAAGATATACAAGTACAATATAGTATGCATCTTCAAGAAGCATCGACGCTTGTGGCTGGAGATGATGACTTCATAGCTTGAGAAACAACTTCAAGATCTTCAAAGCTCAGGTAGGATTACAATAGGAGTATAATACTCATTACTCTAAGGTCGTTGACATGTCGTCGGGGAAAGAATGGAGGATCTTGATCATCATGCATAGAACTTCATTGATTTTGAATCCGAACTTGACTAGATTCTTATGATGGTCGAGTCATGAAAGTCAAGAGATAAACTACAGAATGGCCAACTCAGGTTCGATGAAACTTCCCTTGGACAAAAGCACGACAAAATGATGAAACTTAGGAAACATATTATTGACATAAGTCTGTGATACAGGAGGTACCACAAACCCTCCATATGTTTGGAAAAGTAACCAAATAGAGGAGGACACAACTCTATGTAACGAGAACAACTTCCTAAGGTCATACTAGATCCCAATGCTTGGAGAAAAAACAGAAGGATCTACTTTGTCCAAGGGAAACTAGCTTGTTGTTGATAAAATAGAATGTATATCTCATCTCCTCTTTTTGGAATATTTGATTTTTTTGTCTTTTTCAAATTTTTAACGAGCTTGAAAAAGAATAAAAGAATGCTACGTTACAAAGAAGGAACGAGTGTCGCAAGCAAGAAAACTAGTTCCAAGCACATGGAACATATTGATGCTCAATGCAAAGAGACATGTGCAGGATAATGACACTCGAGAAAATTCCTCCATGGTTCAAGGTGTGAGATCATGAGGACAAAAGTGTTGCAAGGCTTGTATTTAAGGAATGCTTTGAAGGTTTAGTTAATAGCAACATGAAGTCGGCATTAGGCCAAAGGCACAAGGATGTGGCATGAGATGGAATTAAGTATGACACAATAAGAATCAATCCATGTAAGTTTTACGAGCCGAGAGAAGGTAATCTCGGTGGTTTTCACGTTTAGGGAGTCTGAAAAACAGTAAAAGAAGACTCTAGAATGTTCATTTTTCGTAATTAGTCCAATTGGTGAGAAAAAGGGTTAGAATTTTATTTAAAGGACGTCTCTTCAAAACCATTTTAACGAGTGTGATTGAGACAAGATCACTCGACTATCTTTTCAATTTTAAGGAATTTGAAAAGAGCTTCACTATGGACTCACAACCTTTTTCTAATTTTAGTCTCCTTAGCTAGAAAAAGTATAAAATATAACTTAGGATAACTCTCTCGGCAAGACATGTCTCCCGAAGTGTACCTTTTTCCTGGATAATCTATTGGTTAGAAAAAGGGTTAAACTTGTGCCAAATAGATATTCCTTCTGGACCAATTAATAAGTGTGAAAGGAACAAGGTCACTCAACGGTCTTTTCATATATAGGGAGTCTGAAAAGAGCTTAACTATGGACTCTAAGGGGATTCTTTTTTTGTAAATAATCTCCATGACCCGAAAAATAGATAAACAAAAACCAAGGAGAATGGCCCTTTTTCGAAAATTTTGTCCCTCAAGCCCGAAAAAGGGTTAAAATTACGCCTGAGAATACTCTCTTAGTGAACCAGAGCTCCTAGGGAATACATTTATTCGTAAATTAACCATCCAAACTGATAAAGGGGTAAAATACCACCAGACAGATGTACCTTTAAATTTTATTTTGACGAGCATGAAGGAAAACAAGATCGGTCCATAATATTTTCAATTTTTAGAGAGTCTGAAAAGGGCTTAAAGAAGACTCTAGGGGGGTTTATTTTCTTAATTAATCTAAACTAGAACGAAAAGAAAAAATAAGCTCGCATTAGATGTTTCTTTCAAATTTTAAGTGATCCTAAGAGAAAACAAACCATGCTCATAGGGAGTCC
>JZKD02S1581297.1:0-10260 GCA_000966675.3 Picea glauca | reverse complement strand
ATGTATATGTATATGTATATGTATATGTATATGTATATGTATATGTATATGTATATGTATATGTATATGTATATGTATATGTATATGTATGTATGTATGTATGTATGTATGTATGGTCTTATTTCTAAGTATGCAATTAGTAAGATTTAATGCTAAACCAATATTTGAGGAGATCTCTCATTAATACGCATTAAACCAAGATTTTCGGAGGGTTATATTATCGCTTCTAAGTGGTTATTTCAAACATTATGGAATGTCGTTCACGCCTCGTCGGGTTGGCCTGTTCATGAAATATTCAATCCTTGATTCCCAAAATGAGTCTGACTGACCATTTCCCTATTCCATACTTAGCCACTTTCCTGGAATTTCGCAAATATACAAACTGGTCGTTGAACTGCCCCATCATGCCCTCTTCCGTTTTACGTGTTTTGCAGTAAAACATTCTGAGACATACAATTTGACCGTCAGACACTCACCTCTCCTGAGTATCCCCTGTAATCCTATTTTGAAGCTCGCCCGACCGCTTTTCATACTTGGCCATTCCTTACTTGCTCTTCCCCATCTCTGTCACCTTCGCACTTGTTTATAATAATAAAAAATGTTTATAAACACACACACACACACACACACACACATATAGAAGGTCTTATTTCTAAATATGAAATTACTAAGATTTAATGCTAACAACTCATCATGTAGGAACCATATAGATTGTCATTGATGAGTGAAAGGCTCAAGGAGATATCCCATTAATACACATTAAACCAATATTTGCGGAGGGTTATATTATCCCTTATGAGTGTTAATTTCAAACATCATGGAATGTCGTTCGCATGTCGTCGGGTTGGCGCATTCACGAAAATTCCAATCCTTAATTTATCTTCATCATACCCATCACCTTCACACTTCTAAGTATGCAATAAGCAAGATTTATCACTAATAGCTCATCATGCATCACCCATAGAGATTGTCATTAATGAGCAAAAGGCTCAAGGAGATTTCCCATTCACATGCATTGAACCAACATTTGCGGAGGGTTATATTATCCCCTCCAACTGTTCATTTCAAGCATCATATGCAGCAAACAGATGTTCTCATAAACTTATGGCACCATCTCGACAACAGTTTTGTGGAGATACAGTGAACATATTTGGGCACGAGGACCAAACATTCCAGTGGTCCATGACATATTCTTACTACTCATCACCTTCTGCCTAGAACAAAATAATTTGGACCTCTGGGATTTCTTGTGCAGATTGTGTCCCTGAAGTTTTTGACTGTAAGGAATTGGTCTCTTGGTGCGTTGATAAATATATTTCAGGCCAAAGAATTATTCCACTGCAGGACCACTCTTCTATTTTTTTGTCACCTCAAGTCTTCTGCCAGATGTTAAGATTGTTAGAGCCAATGTTGGCCCTTGACCAAGTTTTGGGAGATCCTTGGTCAGGTTGAACTATTTTGGGACTTCGACAGCCTGTCGAAGACGGAGTGCAAGACGAAGGAGAGATAGTGGGATCTTGGCCCCTTTTTGGGTCTTTTTTGGGATTTGGGAATATGTAATGGGAATGGGATGTCGGCCCATGGGTTTACCCATGTTTAGGCCTATTTTGTATGTATAAATAGAAGGCTAGGCAATGTAAGAAGTAGTTGAATAGTGTGCAAGTGTTGTGCAAGTTGGATAAATGATAAGAGTGGGATCTATGTGATCAATATTTGTAAGGCTTCATGCATACTATATGAGACTTGCAGATCTAAGTGCAAATCATTGTAAGAGACTGTGAAGGCTTTGTGCTGCAACGTAAGGAAGGAGGATCTAGTGAGTTGCGTAGATCTCCTGTCTAATGCGGAGTAAGGGTTTTTGGCTCTGTGCATGTAGATGACTGAATGAAACTAATAAAGAATAATATTTGGTGGACGTAGCCCCAGGGTGGGGGTGAACCACGTAAATATTGTGTTATTTTTCTCTGTGTGATGTTTTGATATGTTTATGTGTTATGTGCTAAGTGTTTTGATATATATAGATAGATCTGTGTATTCTCTGTGCTTATGATGAATCTAGATGCTAGATCTGACATCTGTGAACTTGCTTAGTGCTTGAATATGCTAGATCTAATTTAATTCCTTTGCTAAGTGCTTATATACATTAGATCAGGGTGAATGTTGCGATGCTATGTTTTCTCTGCAGAGTAGATATTGGTTAGGTAATGATGAACTAACAGTGCTAAGTTCTCTATTAAGTGTTATAATCATATATCTATGTCCCAACTAAGGTTGCAGACACCTGAGTCCTGCAACCACCCCTGCCTCTACCTTGGGTGATACTTTATCTGCTTCACAGGTGTTGCTAAAAGGGTCAATAGTTAGGGTTTTGTTGGTGCACTGTTGTAGCATTGAACCCTGGGTCTACCCCTATGTCCCAACAAATGGTTCCATTGTTGGGATCTAAAATTGTGATTGTTGGGAACTAAGGAAGAAGAATCTTTGTGTAAATATCTGATTTGAAATTGTGAAAGCTATGTGCGTAGATCTATTGCTCTAGTGCGCAATACTCTACTAGTTTGGTGAGTTCTGTGCTAAGGAAAAGAAGTCTGATCTGAATAAAAGAGGTAAGATCTGGAAGCTTTGTGCCTTAATAAAGGTAAAAGTGATAATTCTTGATTAAAAGAGGTAAGTTATGAAAGCTCTGTGCTCTGATAAAGGTAAGAATAGTGAAAAAGTCTATATCTTAAAGCTTTGTTCTCTATAGAAGTAATATTAGTGGAAGTTTTTGTTTCAAAAGTATGAATCTAGGTATGTTTGATAGATTTTGTCCTAGCTGGAAAACTAGGGTATTAATAGATGAAAGAAGATTTGATATGAGTAGATCTGATAAGAATAGTGAAAAATATGTTATACCTATGCATAGAAAGGATATTTGGACTAATACATGTATGCATGATCTTAGAAAGAATTTTTTGCAGGTTAGCTACCATGATCCTAGTGCGCAGTATAGGAAAGGTTGGGGATCATTTAAATGAAAGAGAGGAGTAACCCATTGTTACAGTTGCAGAAAACCCGGGCATCTTGCTAAGGAATGCCCTGGGAGAAGACCTAGTTGGCTTTGTTGTAAATATATGGACCATGAAGTATTGGATTGTCCTAGAATGATTTCTAAGATTGAAGGAATGAACATGAGACAAGAAAACCCCAAGGCAGATCCAGCAACTAAGATTATGAAAGAATCCCAGAAAAAATCAGAGACTCTCTTACTGCAAATAAAAGAAACCCTGAATGACCACTGACATGTCAACTTATCAGAGATATTCACAGAAAAAGAATGCCTTGAAGAAAGAATACGATACTTTGACATTAATTGTGTTCTAGATGAGGAAACACAGGTGAATATAATGACATAGAGAACTTTGGAAGCTATAGGGAAGCCTGCTATGATTCCTTCACTAGGAGGAATAGGACTATTCCAAGGAAAGTTGATAAACCTATGTAGAAAGCTCACCCGGATACCTATGGATGACAATGGAACTTCGATAGAGGAAGATTTTGAGATTGTTAAATTCAATGAGAACAACACCCCATTTACCATGCTACTAGGAAAACCTTGTATTGAAAGAGACCAGGCTAGGAGGAAAGAAGAAGAAGAAGTTTTAGAACAACAAAAGCAAGAGTCAAAATAATTCATGACTAGAAGGATCACACACTTGATTGAAGAACAGGAGAACATATCAAAGCCATTTAACACCAGAAACCCGGATGTCGAAGTTGCAAGAACACTAGAAGAACCACTGAAGATTGACATACCTATTCTAGATGAAGAAGAAGGGTTACCCTTGAATCTTAGGAAAGAATCTCAACAGTGCGAAGTAACTATGCCAAAAGAAGCTAAGGATCAGAATGGAAAAAAGGAACACCGAGACAAAGATCACTAGGAAGAAGGCTAGAAATCTAAGTAAGAAGCGAGCTAAGATCAACAAGTTGCAGAAGGTTCCAGAGGAAACCTCGCAGAAGAAAAATTTGCAAAATTAGAGCTTCGCCGGGATATTAGAACAACAACGCATGACACTTCGCCATAGCGGAGCAATATAGCCATTGGGGCCATTATAACCATTAGATCAATGCTCCGAACGGATAGAAATCCATTTATGGACAACTAGCTCACCATTCGACTGTTGGGACCGCGCCATAATGGACACAACAGAGTTAATGAAGGCTTCATACCCATTGCAAGTGACCCATTGTCGAGTTACCTATTTATCCCATCGTGCCATGCACCAAGAACACTTTTTCCAACTGAGAATTTGAGCCCACAGAACAAGTTTATTTTATACATTGATCATCGCACTCTTGTTGTCTATCATATTACAGTGTCTAAGTTATTCCTCGAAACCCATATTGTTAACCCTGAGTGTGTATGTCGGACGAGTTGAGCGCTGCTAGAAAATTGTTGAAGAATTTTTGATCGACCTCATGAATGAAAGATTCATGTCAATGTCCACAAGTATACAAGCATCATCCACGAGAGGACTACCAGCCTCTCTGTCCACTTCTCGCGAAGCTGGACCATCCCGACCATCTGATGAAAAGCAAACCAAGCACCGGGATGATCTAGCAAATTTTAAATTGATCCTGACCACATTACCCACCTATCTACCACCTCTGAGCGGTGCAATAAATCGAGATAGCATACCTAGAGATTTTGAGTACGCCTTGGTCACTGCGTACATCCCGAAGGGGATACGTTCAGTTCACGTAGACCAAGATAAGATTGAGGCGTTGAAGTTTAGCGACTTCAACCTCGAAGATCGCAAAGTTTACAACATGCTTTCCCCACATAAGTACCTGAACCAAACTAAGGGGAATATTTCGAAGATAATCCCCTAGTCGTGGACCCATAACCTCGCACAGTCCACCCTTCTCAATGTCATGAAGATTCCTCACTTCGAATGACACCAGGAGGTGAATGCATGTGTCAAACTATTGTTGTCTTGTTACCATGGAGGTTACTTGTGGCTAAACCACCGTATAATAGTTGATATGAAGTTGATCAATCAAATCACGGGGTTAAGTATGCAAGGACTTGATCCACAAGATTTTTACCCCGAAAAATCCATGGATCGCGCTCTAGCACAACAGATCAAGGAGACTTATGGAGATGTCGAGAAGGGCACATGAGGCTACAAGGTAGCCTCTATCCAAAGTGACGCAATGCACCTCTCCTATCAATTGATTGCAGGGAAGTTAGTATGAAAAAACGGACCCACCCAAGTCACTGGTTTTGTAGTCGACCTCACAGGGAAGTGCGCAGAAGGACTTCAAATGAACTGGGCAAAGTACTTGGTGAATCAATTAGAACTCGACTACAGAGAAGCCCAAGATCAAGGGTACAAATTTAATTTCAACTGGCTATTGATCCTGATCACTTTTATTGCCTAGGAGATGCCGGAAGGTGCGACCTTCCCAGACATCGAGCCTTTTGAACCATTGGCCGCGAAGCTCAGTACACTATGGTACTCAAGCGATATGAATAAACAGTGGAAGTCCAATGTTTTTTTTCATACCTAATACAAACAACTGAAGACAACCATCCAATCCAAACCTCACATCACTCTGAACACTCTACATCGGTTTAGTCCCTTGATGAAGTTCAACACAAACCAATATTTTATTTACATCACAACGCGCATTGACGAACACAAGCAACAAATCCAATCCTATTATAAGCTAATGGAGGAGGACTTGGAGGAGATCAGTAAGGACTGGTCAGTGGACCTCCTCATTCCAGCAGACCTTGCGAAGATATCTGGCATCGACAACCCAGAAACTGCGCAGGATACACCCGAACCTAGAAGGATAAAGAAAACTGAAGAGGTTTGGGATTTAGACAGTGCATCTGTGAAGACTGCTTCCATATCACCAGAGCAAGAAGGTGATTGTGAAGAGTTGAAGGACAAAGAGGTCGAACAACAATAGGGTGATGAGGCTGATCCTCTAAAGAAAAGGAAAGGTTCACCTCTCAAACCTTCCTCCCAGAAGAAAGCTTAGGCCACCATGACTAAGATGCAAACCGTCCTCACCTCTGATGAATTCAACTTCCTCATAATATCCCTACAAGATGCTTCACTAGAAATAGCAGAGAAACAAGAAGAAAAGAAAGAGGAGTTGTATGATCAAATTGAGACTGAACTCCAAGGGGTACAGTAGGCCCTACAGTCCAGCCACACAGTCTCCATTATGCCAAGGGAATGAGAATTGGGAGATGATCTAGCTCAAATCCACTGCCTAATTGATACAGTCGAAGCTCGTATTCGACGAGAACAAGAAGAAACAGTGAAAGCCACACAGGATTTGACAAAAGTACAGGGAGTCCTTGTAGAGAAATGCAGTGCTGCAGAATGGGAAAATATTTCTCTCCAAGTGAAGTTTGATGAAGAAAAATTCCAACTACAACAAGAAAAGGAACAGTTGCTTTTGGAGCAACTCGAAGTAAAATAAATGGTAAATAGAGCACTTCGCTCTGTGACAATCGTAGAAGTAAAGGTCGAAGAGCGAGTTCCATAGCAAGTAGCGCAACTTGAAGAAGTGATCCAACAACTACAACAAGGCATAGCATATTTGGAGCTACACGCAGTACCCGAGACCCCTCAATATGTAAGATAGAAAAGTGAAGCAACCTCCAGGAGCACAATTGAAAAGCTCAAGGCTCTTACCCCGGAATGTAAGAAGCTCACTGATCGCAGTGCCCTGACATATGAACAACTTGCTGAGAGTCTAGAATTAAGAGCACTGGAGTTGCAACTCCAAGAGGCGAAGTACCAAGCCGAAAATATACAGGCGCAGCTAAAGTCCCAGTCAGTTGTGGAAATAATGAAGCACTCCCAAGAGCAACGCACTGCACAACAATAAATCCATACTATCCAGAGCAGAGTTATGGAGATAACTCAGAAACTCCAACCTGTGCAAGATAAGGCCTATCAGTTGTTTACAAAGGTAGAAGGCCAAGGAGCAGAGCTAGAGAAGGTTGTCACTATAGTAGAACAACGTCTAGAGGTACCTATTAATGATACAGTCATCCATGAGTTCGCTGAAAAGGAGGTCGTAGCACAATAGCAGGTCGAAGTAGCTCGAGCCAAGCTCGAGGCATTCAAAGAAGAACTAGTCATACTAGAGTGAATCAGGATGCGTCAGAGGTGAGTGTTGGGGGCCTGTTGGCCCTTGACCAAGTTTTGGGAGATCCTTGGTTAGGTTGACCTATTTTGGGACTTTGACAGCTTGTCGAAGACGGAGCGCAAGATGAAGCATAGATCGCGGGATCTCGGCCCCTTTTTGGGTCCTTTTTAGGATTTGGGAATATGTAACGGGAATGGGATGTTGGCCCATGGGTTTACCCATGTTTAGGCATATTTTGTATGTATAAATAGAAGGCTAGGCAATGTAAGAAGTAGTTGAATAGTGCGCAAGTGTTGTGCAAGTTGGCTAAGTGATAAGAGTGGGATCTGTGTGATCAATATTTGTAAGGCTTCATGCATAATATATGAGACTTGCAGATCTAAGTGCAAGTCATTGTAAGAGACTGTGAAGGCTTTGTGTTGCAACGTAAGGAAGGAGGATCTATTGAGCTACGTAGATCTTCTGTCTGATGCGGAGTAAGGGTTTTTGGCTCTGTGCATGTAGATGACTGATTGAATCTAATAAAGAAGAAATGTTGGTGGACGTAGCCCTAGGGTGGGGGTGAACCACGTAAATATTGTGTTATTCTACTCTGTGCAATGTTCTGATATGTTTATGTGTTATGTGCTAAGTGTTTTGATATAGATAGATAGATCTGTATATGCTTTGTGCTTATGGTGAATCTGGATGCTAGATCTGACATCTGTGAACTTTCTTAGTGCTTGAATGTGCTATATATGATCTAATTCCTTTGCTAAGTGCTTATATACATTAGATCAGGGTGAATGTTGTGATGCTATGTTTTCTCTGCGGAGTAGATATTGGTTATATAATGATGAACTAACGGTGCTAAGTGCTCTATTGAGTGTTATAATCATGGATGTGTGTCCCAGCTAAGGTTGTAGACACTTTAGTCCTGCAACCACCCCTGCTTCTACCTCGGGTGAGACTTCATCTGCTTCGCAGGTGTTTTCGAAAGGGATGGTATTTAGGGTTTTGTTGGTGCGTTGTTGTAGCATTGAGCCCTGGGTCTTCCCATGTGTCCCAACAACCAACATTGACGTTTAGAGGAGAAGACTCCAAGCAGTTCCTAAGAAATCATAATAACGGGTTGGACCTCTTGCCCGAGTTCCTGGAAGACTCGATGGCAGTTCCTGAAGATATAACAAACTTGCAGGTTAGTTCATTTAGAAATCCATTTCGGGAAATTTCCTGGTTGTTTACAAGAATAACGGGACATGAATCCACATCAACTATTTCACGCATGGTTCTTTATATTTTTTATTTCACAGTCAAGGAACAAGCCATTTTTTATGGGGGAAGCTAATTTNTTTCAGAAGAAAGGACAACGCAAGGGACGAGATCTCTCATCTATACAATGCTATCATTGTGATAAGATGGGACACAAGGCGAATAATTTTCTAGTCAGAAGAGAAGAGTACAAGAGGAAGCACAAAAGGCAACATGCTCACATTGCAGAAGATGAAGAACCACCTATGAAGATGATTAAGGACCATGTCTTTATCTCAGCTCTCTCATCATCTGTATCACCTGGAGAGGACACATGGCTCATTGATAGCAGTGCATCAAAGCATATGACGGGTAAGAAAAATACTCTCTCTTGTATTTCAGAAAGGAAGTTTTCTCAGAAAGTAACTCTTGGAGATGATTATCAATATCCCATCAAGGGAGTGGGAGAATCAAACTACAAGCTAGATTCAGAAAACTCAATAACAATGAAGGACGTACTCTATGGACCGGGTTTAAAGAAGAACTTATTCTCCATATCATCTTTAGACAATAAAGGCTATAGAGTTTCCTTCATAGATGGAGAAGTTCTTATGTGGGCTAAGGGAGAAACCTTAAATGAAGCAATCGCCATCGGAAGTGAAGAAAATGGCTTATATAAGTTGAAGGGTCACCTAGAGACTGCCATGACCCATGCCATCAAAAACTCATGTGAACTTTGGCATAGAAGATTGGCCCACGTCAACTACAAGGCACTACCATACATATGAAAAGTTGTCATAGGTTTACCAGAACTCAAGGTTGATCAGGAAGACATATGCAATGGATGTGTGTAAGGGAAGAACATCAAGAACCCTTTTCCAAAGAAGGACAACAAAGCAGAAGGAGCATTGGAACTCATCCATTAAGACGTGTGTGGCCCAATGCCATCATCCTCCATTAGCGGGTATGTATACTATGTATATTTTATTGATGACTATTCTCGTAAGACCTGGATATATTTCTTAAAATCTAAAGATGAANGATAAATGTTGTGTCTCTTGTGAATGTGTATTTCTCAGTGATCTTGTTCTTATGATGCTCTTATCTATTGAAATGCAAAGAACTATAATAATGGCATAAACATTAACATATACATGATTGAGATAGCATTCATATTGATTTGTTGTGGAGCATGTGCAAGATATTGGAGAGCTTGGATGTGTTGTGACTAGCTGGTGGTTAGATTGGACAGTCAGAGACAGAAGAGAATGATATATTGATTGCAGAGAATCTGAGTTGATCTTGAAGGACAAACCCTAACAGCTCAGAAGGTATACATAGGTTGTTGTATACACTGGCTGTGGGCATATGCGTGCTGTAGTGAGCTAGGGCACGTGCACACGTTGGATGCACTACTGACATGTCACATACCTGTTGACAGATTGATATATGTTGAGGATTGTTGTCTCATCTCAGTTGGTGCTGAGGGTGTACGTTGAGTCTTTCATTATAGAGCTAGTGCCCTTGTAGAGTTGTACTATATTCAGTTGTTGTTGATAAACCCTCGGATTGTTGTCCATAATAAAAAGAAGAATTGTACATACATCTTGTGTTCTTTGTGTTCCTTGTGGTGATGATTTGTTGATGATATATCACTGATATATGTTGTTGATATATGTTCTCATCTAACTAGTTGTAAATGAAAGAAAAGGGTAATGAGTAAATGTTGAATGTTAACTAAGAAGTTTTTGTGGAAGAGGGAAGTTTTGGGAAAAATATCCCCACACTCATTCACCCCCCCCTCTAAGTGTGGTAGGTGTGTCCAACAATTGGTATCAGAGAAGGCCTTCACTACAAGCCTTAACAAGC
>JZKD02S1581286.1:0-10260 GCA_000966675.3 Picea glauca | reverse complement strand
CCCAAAACATGCTGCACTGAGTATTTATTTGAACAAAATCATTCCTTGAAATTGTGGATTTCTTGACTTTTTGATTCAGAAACTATTTTTATTGCCAGGATGCCGATGGTTCAGTACCTTTCTTTTGGGGCACTGCAGCTGATGGTTACCTTGTGCTATCTGATGAGCCAAATGTCCTCAAAGAAGGATGTGGAAAATCTTTTGCTCCTTTTCCTCGAGGTAATATTGCACTGCTAAATTAAAGCTAAGCTAATCTGTTCTCTAGCTATTTGACACATCAGGCATAGTAGTCTAATTTTTACTTCTTATTTATACTGATGTTGCGTTTGCTTTTACAGGTTGTTTTTTCTCTACATCAGGTGGCTTGCAGAGTTTTGAACATCCTCTGAATATGCTGATGCCGATGCCTCGTGTTGATAGTAAGGGGCAAATGTGTGGGGCCAACTTCAAAGTAGATGTGTTTGCCAAGAAGCAAGCTAGCATGCATAGAGTGGGTAGTGAGGCCAATTGGGCCAGTGAATTCTGATATGAACAATATGAACAATTTGGTATTTAGAAACATTAATTTTATTTTTATTTAATATGAATTAAACATTACACAGTGAGATTTCATAATCAATACTGATGAAGCTTAAAAGTGAGTCAGTTTTCCTTCTTCAAGGTGGTCTTATTGGCTTGCTTAACCTAGTTCTTTGCAAAATTGGTTATTGAAACACTTCTGATAGGGATTGGAAGATACTTATTAAGAATACATTCAATTGCTTAAATGGTTGTTACCCGAGGGACTTCATTTTCAATAATATATCAAATATGGCAAATAATGTTTATAAATGATTTTTGTAATATTCTAATTTCATTAATCTTCGAAGTATAGGACAACAGTCGGATAGTCGGTGACAAAGTGTACTATTAAGACATTTTATGATATTAAATCACCCATTCTAAATGAAAATGGAAGTTTATGTCCGCAATTGTGCATATTGTATTTCAACATTATGCAGCAATGACGGTATACTCTCAGAAATTTGTACATATTATTGCCTAATGTTAAAGAAACGAGTTTTTCAAAATTTAGATTTACCTAATTTTTGTTCTTTTATGTCTATTCCAAATTATTCACTAGCGGAAATTTTCAGCTGTATGCAGCAATGGCGGTGTGCTCTCATAAATTTTGTACATGTTTTGCCTAATTTTCAAGAAATTAGGTTTTCAAAATTTAGATTTACCTAATTTTTATACATTTATGTCTCTTTTAAATTATTCATAGGGTTCTCTAACTGTATAGAGGTTTCTTATTACTGTAGGTTAATTTTTTTTAACATTGTAATTAGACTATGGTTTATTGTAGATAATTTTTTTTAACATTGTAATTAGACTATGGTTTATTGAAGATGGATTCATTTAAGTTTATGATTTATTATACGATGGAGTGGAGATAGATAGTGCATGACACAAAATAGAAAAATTGAAATCTCTCTATAAAATTTATAGTGGTAGATTGTTAATTTATAATAACACTGGTTATGTTAATGTATAATAATAAATAATAATAATAATCTATTTTTAAGGTCACGGCCAAGCCAACACACCAAAGGGATTTGATTGGTAAAGGCTATGAAAGTATACATAGAGAAAACACATGTTCTTAACCATTAAGCCCACTTAAACTATATATATATGATGATTAAATAATTATATACTCAACCATTCACAACAACCTTCAAGAAAAATATTCTTATTAACTAAATAAAAGCTTGAGTAGTGATTCAACAAATCATATGCACCAATCTCATAACATAAAAAAAAAAAATTACATATAACATCTACAAAGAAAATAAATACTCATTCAACAATAAGTTAAGAAAAAATACTAAAACTTTAATTTATTGAAAGCTCCAACTAAAAAGTTACAAAATACATTAGATAAGGAGATATATTGATATCAGTGATCTATTCATTTCATATACATTATGTAAGGTGATATTGAAATCAGCAATCTATTCATTTCATAAACATCTTCAAAGAGGATAGTTAGGCTATACAACACATAATGTTATAATTAGTCAAACTTGTTTTTATTGTTCCTAGAAATATATTCTAGGACATAATATGAGAGAGGTGTAATGTAATGATACAACCTTTTCGCCAGGTAAGTGGGCCTTAGTGTATGACTCCAAGTTTGGATACTTTTTGGAAAATTTAAGACGAGATGGCTCGGTCCTTATGAGATACTTGAGGTCTTTGACAATGGCACTGTAAAACTCAAGGCATTCGGTGATGAGAGAAAGGATGTAGTGATTAATGGGTTTAAGCTTCGCCTCTATAACCCAGGCCTTTCTCTGTCCATCTCATCTGACAAAACCAAACATGTTCTTCAAGATCTCACGTACATTTGTACCTGTTCCGCAATTATCACTCCTGAGAGGGTTGGAATCGAAGAGTCATGCACTGTGCTACCTGCGCCTATATGGGTGGCCTACCAGCGCGCAGGCGTTCCTTTTACTGCTCAAGTTGGAGTTGGTCCCTTTCCTTCTCTATGTGGTGTGTGCGCCGATGTGTTTCGGTGCGTGGGTGAACTAGCGGGAAAATAGACAAGCAAGTGGGGCGGACAGAGGGCTCGTGGTACCTGCTATTGCAAAAAGATGGAAATGAAAAAGCGCTATGAGCCGGCGTAGTATTGGGTGGGCCCGCATTATTCTTACGGCATGACCCACTGCATTGGTGGTGTGGTTAACGCTGATTAATCTGAGAGTTCGTGATGTTAAAGTCACCGGTTCGAAACCTGCGGGGACAAAAAAATCCAACCATGTTAAGGGTTGGTGTGCCTCAGGCCGGGTGGGATTCCCTGGTGATTTTGACGGCTTAGAGATCCCACACAAATTAACAAACAAAAGAAAAATATTTTAATAATAAATAAATAAAAATAAACAAAATATTGATATGAATAAAAAAATTAATAAATAAATAAAAATATATAAAAAATTAATATGAATAAAAAATTGTTAGATATTTAATCATGAAGATTATGGTATATTGTAAATATTGATATATTGCAAACTTTATCTCTCATATATAAGCTCTTCAATTTAGTCCCTTGATGCAAAGCCTCATTGTTCTTATTTTAAAAAATGGGGATAAAAATATTCCCTTTAATTAAATGACCATTATGATTAGCCTAATTTTAATAAAATGCAGACAACTTCATGTCTTTAATAAAATACGTAGACAACGTGGAGTTATTCAATACGCATCCTACCTGTGGTATCAAAGAAAGGTTTCTCTGTTAGATAATTCCTTGATATCTGAGTCTCTTCGTCCTCCTGTTATGAAATCTGAGCGCATCAATTATAGATTTGTGCCTCTTCCTCTACAATCTGTCTACAATCTGTCATACCTATTGAATATATCATAAACATAATTCTATTTGATTCTGAGTCGAATGGAGTTGATGTGTAATTTTGTGCATCACCAAATTGCTTGATTTCTGACTTGTGCGCTCTGTGGAGTTGTTGCTACAGTCTGGATTAAAGACGTTACAACCTTTACATTGGAACCCTAAACCTAATCCATGTCAGAATTTTTTTATTAAAAATTGGCATTATTAAAATAAAGTCTTTTGTTCAATCATGTTGAGCTCAATAAAGATGATGAGGATAATGAAAGTGGAGAGAAAGAGAGGTATCATCAATTAGAGGAGTGTTGAAGACTTCATGGAGGAGTGTTGAAGATTTCATGAGGATGCAAGAAAGAAAGTATAGAAGTATATAGGAGATATTACAATTGGAAATAGTAATTACAAGTCGATGTGCTCGCGTCTTCATCGATTTTTCATTGAGTTGATTTATTAATTCGTCGTTTTGTCAGTTAGTTAGAAGATTTGTTCACTAGTTATGTCAGTCCGCAACTTTTGTTCATTAGTTTACTTTTACATTTACTTTTAAGTTTACGTAAGATCAATTTTATCAGTCGACAAGCATGGGAGTTAAATTAATGGAGTCGATCTTATCTTTCTTGAATCTTGTTAAGTAGTTGAGAGTCAATTGAAGTTATTGATGTCTTAAATGTTGAAGTCGGTTTTACTTCTACAAGAAGTCTCAGTCTCAGTCAATATATATGTCCGAGTTCTTAGTCAGTAATATACACATGCAGAGAGGTAGAAAGAATAGAGTTCGAAAGAAGAGAAAAACAATAGTAGCTGAAGAATCGAAGAAGTTTGAGCACAAGCTCTGTGTTTGTGAAGTCAACATAAGAAGTTGTTTGAACCAAGGCTCATCACAGTATTGTACTATGTAACTGCGCATAGCGCCGAAGTTAATATATATCAAGTAGTTTGTGTGTTGACAAATTTCATGTGTATTTCTAAGTTTATGTGCTAAGCATAACACTGTTTTATTCTGCAACCATAAATCATTTTATTAAGTGTGTTTTCACAGTGCACAGTAAATCATGTAGTCTGTGCATTGTGTCGTAAGTCTTGAGAACTTTGTCGCAAAGCTTTTGTCCTGCGTAGTATTTGAAACTGCATTGAGCAGATTAGTTTGCGTGTTGTAGATCCTAGATCTAGTATCAGAGCATGTTGATCAAGAGCAAGTTGATCAAAGCAGGTTCTATCATAACAAGTTTATCATAGCAACATTTCTGTCATAAGGAGAAATATGGCGTCTACTTCAAATCTAGAGCCTCCCACTTTTACATGACAAAATTATGAGATGTGGTCCTTGACCATGAAGGTGTTGTTACGAGGTCAAGATATATGGGAGATAGTTGATAATGGCTATGTGGAACCAATAGATGAGGCAACATACAATGCCCTCACACAAGCTGAGAATGATGCTTTAAAAGATCAAAGGAAGAATGATGGAAAAACGATGTTCTACATACATCAAGCCATGCACGAGAGCATACTCCTAAGAGTTGCATCAACAAATCAAGCTAAATAAGCATGGGACATATTACAAACCTCTTATCAAGGTATGGACAAAATCAAGACTTCTAAACTACAAATTCTTAGAAGAGATTTTGAAACTATGTCAATGAAAGATATAGATTTAGTAGATTCCTTTTATACCCATGTCATTGGCCTGATAAATCAGAGTAAGTCTCATGGTGAAACCATAGAAGATAGAAAAGTTGTTGAAAAGGAACTTAGGAGTCTTCCTCCTTAATTTGATACCCTAGTTGTGACTCTGGAAGAGAGCAAAGATTTGAGTCAGTTTAGTCTAGATGAAATGCAAGCTTCCCTCATTAATCATGAACGTGGATTAAATAGGTCAAACATGTCATTAGAGAATGAATTTTCCATGCAGTCATCTATAAACCATGGAAGAGGAAGGGGGAGAGCTAACTCTAGAAGCAGAGGAAGAAGTTCTATCAGAGGTGGATGTAGTAGTAGTCCTGGAAACACTGGCAGAAGAGGTCAAAACCCAAATACTAGTCAACCAAATTGTTAGAGAACCAGAAAATCAAATATTTAGTTCCATTACTGTAAAAAGTATGGACATTATGCATATGGGTGCAGGAAGAGAAAATATAATTAGAACAAGAAAAGACAAGATCAATGAAACAATTCAAATAACCAAACCAATCCTATGTTTATGGCGTGCGCTGAGGAAATGCCTATAATTTCCCCAGTTGAATGCAATGTTGCTCAAGCAAGTCCATGTGACATATGGTATTTAGATTTAGGCTGCAATAATCACATGACAAGAAACATAGACTTGTTTTCTAGTTTGGATGACTCAATCCAAACCAAGGTTACACTTGGAACAAACATCCAAGTCATTGTCTTAGACAAAGGCAGTGTAAACATTTTAACTAAGAAAAGAGAATAAAAGGTTATGCCTAATGTATATTATGTTTCTGGTTTGAAGCATAATTTGATGAGCACATGACAGTCGTTACATAAAGGATACATAATCTACATGGAAGATAATCATTGTGTGATTATGGACATATATTCAAGCAATCAACTTGTTGCAAAAATTCATATGACCAGCAACAAAATGTTTCCATTGACATTGAAACCAACCATGAAGAGAAAAACAACACAAGCTAGTGGTAAAGAAAAATATGCAGAGTTAGACACTTCATTTATAGTAGAAAGTGCGCATAGTTCCAATGAAGAAAATAGTGCACGCAGTATCAAGAAAGGAGAAAGTGGCTCAGAAATGAAGGAAACATTTCAATCTGAAGTACATGATGATTCATGGCTATGGCATTTTAGATTTGGACATTTGAACTTTGGAGGTATGAAGTTGCTACACACAAAGGATATGGTAAAAGGTTTACCATTGATTGAAAAACCAGAAAGGATATGTGAAGGTTACGTATTTGGCAAGCATCACAGAGAATCATTTCTAGTTGGCAAGTCTTACAGAAAAAAATATTCATTGGAAATTATGCACTCAGACATTTGTGGACCAATGCAAACTCCATCAATAGGAGGCAATACTTATTTTCTAACATTTATTGATGATTTCTCAAGAAAGACATGGATTTATTTCCTAAAGAATAAATCTGACGCATTGGGTTTTTTTCAGCGATTTAAATCATTTGTAGAGAAGCATAGTGGTTATTACATCAAGTGTCTAAGAACTGCCAGAGGAGTAGAATACATTTCAAGATAATTTCATAACTTTTGTAAATTTCATGGCATCTACAAGCAATTTACCACGCGATATACACCACAACGGAACAATGTCGCGGAAAGAAAGAAACGAACCATCATGGAAATGGCGCGCAGTATGTTGGCATCCAAACATTTTTCAAATGAGTATTGGGTTGAGGAAGTAGCAACTGCATTATACATCTTGAACATATGTCCAATAAAGAGTGTGAAAAACATAGTTTCTCAAGAATCCTGGACATTTATGAAGCATAATGTGGCGCACTTAAGAGTTTTTGGTTGTGTCGCATACACACACGTTTTAGATGAGCTAAGAAAGAAGATGGACAAAAAAGGACATAAATGTATATTTGTTGGTCATTTTGAAGAAACAAAAGGATACAAGTTGTATGATCCTATTGCAAGAAAAGTCATAATCAGCGACGATGTTCAGTTCATGGAGAATGAAGCATGGGATGGAAGCATAGCAAAGAAAGTCAAAATTATTGATGCAATGGAGCACGATGACATAAAAGATGAGGTGGTTCAAGCACCAACCAAAGGAAAGTGCGCAGTCCCTTCTATATCCGACACTGAGACGCAAATCACAATGCAAAATACTCCAGTAAGAACATTAGGTGTGCAGTCTACACCTAGAGTGCAACAAACTCCAACAAGAAGTCCAAGTAGTTCTACATCTCTAGATCCAACATTAGCAAGTTTGTTACAAAGGAAAATAAGAAGTTTGCGCGACATCTATAATGAGGACACAATAGATTCATTTTTTGTTTTTTTCTCTATTTTCACAAATACATGATCCATTAACTTTTGAAGAAGCTGTCAAAGATGATGTATGGGTACAAGCCATGGATGAAGAAATCAGATGCATAGAGAACAATTAAACATGGAAATTGGTATATGTACTTGAAGACAAAGATGTAATAAGTGTGAAGTGGATTTATAAAACCAAGCAAGATGCAGAAGGAAATGTGCAGAAGCACAAGGAAAGGTTAGTTGCAAGAGGTTTTACATAGCAACCTGGAATTGATTTCAGTGAAACATTTTCTCTAGTTGTGCACATGGACATAGTCAGAACTGTGTTATCCATTGTCGTGTAGTACATGTGTTCAGTTTACCAAATGGATGTAAAGTCAAAATTTTTGAATGGACATTTAGAAGAAGAAGTGTATGTGGAACAACCACAAGGCTACGAGGTTCTAGGACAAGAGAACAAAGTGTACAGATTGAAGAAAGAACTGTATGGGTTAAAGAAATCTCCCATAGCTTGGTACTTTCGCATCCATTCCTATCTCACACAGAATGGATTTCAGAGAAGTGATAGTGATCCAACATTGTACATCAAAGAAAATCGGCAAGGTAACATGTTAATTGTTTGTTTATATGTAGATGATTTGATATTTACAGGTGATTGTGGCATAGAATAATTTAAGTCAGTCATGAAGGATGAATTTGAAATGACTGATTTAGGGATTATGAGATATTTTTTGGGAATTGAAGTTCACCAGTCCAAAACTAGTATATTTATCTCACAGTGTAAGTATGCGCATGAAATATTGAAATATGAAAAATTCCAAAGCAGCCCCAACACCTATCATAACAGGATTGAAATTAAGTAAGGAAGATAAAGGGTCCAAGGTGAATCCCACACCGTTTAAAAGACTGGTAGGCAGTCTTATGTATCTAACAATGACAAGACCTGATATTATGTATGGAGTGAGCCTAATTTCTAGGTTCATGGAAACTCCAAAATAATCACACTCGAAGGAAGGAAAGAGAATTATGAGATATGTGAATGGAACAATAGATTTTGGTATTAAGTACTCCACTTTTAAACTGATTGGATACAATGACAATGATTGTGGAGGAAACATAGATGACAGAAAAAGTACCCCTCGGTACACATTTCATTTTGGAACAAGTATGGTATCATGGGCATCAAGGAAGCAACCCATAGTGACTCTTTCTTCAACAGAAGTAGAGTACGTAGCAACTACAAGTGTAACTTGTCAAGTAGTTTGGATGAGAAGAATGTTAAAATATTTGTTGCAAGAACAATATGAACCAACAATAAGATTTTGTAACAACAATTCAACAATCATGTTATCAAAGAACCATGTGTTTCACAAGAAAACCAAGCATATTGATACAAGGTATCATTTTATCATAGAATTGGTGAATAACAAAGATATATGTTTAGAGTTTTGTAGGTCAAAAGAACAAGTCACAAATATTTTTACAAAGGCTTTATCAAGAGATGCATTTCAACATCTGCACATAAGTCTGGGAGTCTGCGCAGTAACAGATGAGTGACAATAAAATGTAAATTCAATTTTTGATGCAAATTTTTGTAATCCCACCTACTTACAATTAAGGGGGAGTATTGGAAATAGTAATTACAAGTCAGTAAGCTCACGTCTCCACCGATTTTTCAGTCAGTTGATCTGTCGGTCTGTCGTTTTTTCAGTTAGTCATAAGATTTTTCAGTCGTTTCTGTCAGTCTACAAGTTCTATTCATTTGTTTACTTTATGTTTACGCAAGATCCATTTCATCAGCCGACAAGTAGGGGAGTTAAATTAATGGAATCGATCTTATCTTTCTCAAGTCCTGTTAATTAGTTGATAGTCAATCAAATTTATTGATGACTTAAATGTTGAAGTCAGTTTTACTTCTATATGAAGTCTCAGTCTTAGTCGATATATATGTCCGAGTTATTAGTCAATAATATACACATGTCAAGAGGTAGAAAGAATAGATTCTGGAAGAAGAGAAAAACAATAGCAGTTGAGGAGTCAAAGAAGTTTGAGCACAAGCTCTGTGTCTATGAAGTTAGCAAAAGAAGTTGTTTGAGCCATTGCTCATCACAATATTGTACTCTATAAATGCACGTAGCACGGAAGTTAATATATATGAAGTAGTTTGTGTGTTGAAAAATTTCATGTGTATTTATGAGTTTATGTGTTAAGCATAGAACTGTGTTATTTTGCATCCATAAATCATTTTATTAAGTGTGTTTTCATAGCACGCAGTAAATTGTCCAGTCTGTGCATTGCGTCGCTAGTCTTGAGAACTTTGTCGCAAATATTTTGTGGCACACAATATTTGAAACTGTGTTGCATAGATTAGTCTGGACGATGTAGATCCTAGAATGACTGCATAGAAGATCTCAAGCACTTAGATATGGTGATGGAAGGAGTTGTATTACAAAGAGCAATTGTGGAAAAAGTGCATTCTCTTATTTCCAATGTTGGTGTGGTGCTTAGTGGAAAAGAGAACTATCTAGAATGCTCTAGGAAGATCAAGCATACCTGATTTTCAATGATATTTTGGATGACATTTGTGATGGTGACACCAAACCTACCAAACCGACATCACACAAAGAGATTGTCATATGGATGAATAAAGACAAGAAATATTGTGCCTTTATTTATTCTTATGTAAGTGAAAAGATGAGTCATCATATCAGATATATCAAAGATTCTTGGAGTGATTTGAAGAATTTTAAAGATATATATGATTCACATTCAGAACTAGAGCTATTTTACTTGTTGATGAAGGTCTTCAACCTCGAAATGAAGGATAATGATCCCATGGCCTTAGCTTCAGAAATTAAATCCATCATGCACGACATTAATGT